>OMOT01019496.1:6392-17996 GCA_900312575.1 Acanthochaenus luetkenii | reverse complement strand
CGGCAGGAGGACAGTGTTTCAGGTAGTCGGGGTCAAGGCTGGAGAAGGGCAGTAGTCCTGGCCCGGGGAGGCACCAGAAGGGTCCTCGGATGGTCAGGGGTCTGAGCACACAGCGTACCCCGTCTTCCACTCCGGCATCCGCTCACTCTCTGGCCCTCCACTCGCTCACCTCTACTCCCTCTCTCTCCACACCTCCCACGTCACTCACTACCTTTTTCCTCTGTCGCTTCCTCCTGCCCACACTTCTTCCTCCTTCCTTCTCCTTTGTCTGAATCACACTGAGAGAGCGAACTCTACTTCCTGCCTCTTTTTATAGGGCCCGCTCTCTCCCCTGATTGGCCCTGTGCTTCCCTGCCACTTCCTCCTCACCTGTATGGCATCTAGGCTGAGTAGGAAGAGCACTGTGCTTGGGCCCTAGCGCCCCTAGAGGCGCCTGCCTAACCTGCCTCTGGCTGCCACAGTACCTACAAGCAGCAGTATGCTCTGTCCCTCAGAACCAAAACAGCTGCAGCTTGCTTTTCTCAACATTAGGTCCTTAAGTAACTAAACTTTTATTTTAAATGATTTTATTCAACAGCACAAGCTTGATTTCATGTTTTGGACTGAAACGTGGCTGGGTGAAAATGGGGACGCTGCTCTTATTGAAACCTCCCCACCAAATATATGTTCCTTTGATCAGAAACCCCATTCGCGATTTTGCTGTGTCTGATCGTTCATGTGTGTTCTTTTATTTTACCTCGTCTAAGGACGCACAATGTAGAGCGCGTTGTCAAAAAGCGCCTGCTAAACTCGACTACTGTTGAAAAACGTTGTAAATTTCATTTCTTTGTCGCTCACATCACCATTATGTGATGAACTGGTCAACAATTTTAACAGTAAAACGACCCTAGACACCAGTGGCCTTTTTTCATTTAAGAACATAGTTAAAATCAGGTCCTTCCTCACACAGGCAGATGCTGAAAGGCTAATACATGTCTTTGTTACAAGCAGGCTAGATTATGCAAACGCAATTCTCTGTGGTTTACCAAAACAATCTATTGAACGACTTCAATTGGTACAAAATGCTGCAGCCAGAACACTGACAAGAACTTAAATGAGTTCCCATATCAGCCCTGTCCTCTGAACTCTGCACTGGCTGCCTGTGAGTTCTAGAATAGAATCAAGATTCTCCTACTGGTTTTTAAAGCACAGCATGGCTTAGCACCCATATATATCACAGACATAAAGAAATAGCAACCAACCCGGAGACTAAGACGACTGAGCTCTAACTTGCTCCATGTCCCAAAGGTTAACCTTGTGAGAAGTGGTGAAGCAGCGTTCTCCTTTTATTAACACCGTGCCTACAGAAGTTAAAGAAGCACCAACACTTGACATTTTTAAGAGCAAACTGAAAACACACCTCTTTAAGAATGTCTTTAATATGTAATGACTACGACTGTTTTCATATATTATCGGCTCACTCAATTTGATGCATTTTATTTATTTTATTGTATGAGTACTTGTATTACCACTGTTTTATTGCAGTTATATTCCTATATTTTTACCTCTGGTAAAATGCTTTTATATATATTCTTCTTTTTTATTTTCTTGTTCTTTGTTCTTGTTTCTTTTTATTATTATTTTGTAGTATCAAATGTGCTATACAAATAAAACTTGATTGATTGATTGAGGGGGGGAGAACACATGGCTGGTGCAGGTCAGGGGACGAACGGCATTTACTTCTATTGTAGCCCAGTGAGAGCCTGCAGGAAAGCTGTAGCAAGCTCAATACTGAACCGATCAGTAAAATGATGGTCTCTATGTGTCAGTTTCATGGTAGACAGTCCTTTAAGTCACTAATGCGCTCACTGCATGCATCAATGTGATCCATATCATCTCATCAGACTCATCAAACCTATGTTCTGCCTCCACATTTGGACCCTGCTCACTCTCCATCGCTATCAGCTTGCATCTCTTCACGCCTGCCTGAAGCCTCAACAATTAAGCCTTCTTCCACATGTCCATCATATGCTACACTTTCCGGCTCTTTTTCTACTGATTGTATTAGTTCATCAACTTTTTTCACCGTTTGTTTTCTCACATTGCTCCGCTCATTGTAAGTCCAATTCCCCTCCATCGTACCTTAAATAGTTTAGCTCGATCCGAAAACAGTGTGTCAATCCCAAACACAGCCCTGCAAGGAAGGAGAATGTAATGTGTCACTCAAAATGTGTCACACAAAAACAATACAAACAAATATTGTGACAAATATTTATTCTGTTTACTTATAGTTGCCAATATTTACTACAGATAAGTTAATGTGAAGCGTTAAGATAAATATACATCAATATATCTGCACTTAGTGACTATTTTACATTATTAGCCAACATTATTAATAATAGTACTGTACCTTAAGTTTGCTTTTAGCTAAGCCCTGCACAGCCCTGCAATAAGTATAATACATTTGAATGATGAAGTAATTCACACTGAGTAAATTGGTTCACAATAAATAATACCTAGTATTATAGTTCTAGCAGCAAAAGGGAGTTGATGCAAAAAAACAGCTAATAATTAATTTAAATCCATAAATCATCCGTATTCATTAGAATTGTTATCCTTTCCCTCCGTGCATCCCAATTCAGAAGCTAAGTACCATGTAATTAGTGATGATTTATAGAGTAGGCCTATACATTCATATTAATGGCCTCTAATCATTGTCAAGACGTTATAAATTAATATCCCAACAAGCCCTTACTAGTTAGATTGTGTCTGAGGTAAGACCTCTGACTTGGTAAAGGTCATTTGCTTGGTTTGAAGCATATTTCAAAGATAATTTGAAAATATGTTTGATTTGATTGATGCTTTTCCCCACTGGCAGTAAAAATAATAACATCATCATCTACACCAGAGAGCAGCCAATGCAAGATATTTTCGATTGCTTCAAGGCATAATTTCATACATTAAAAAAATGCAGCAACCCTAAAATGAATTATCATTATGTTCCAGTTATAATTGCTACAGATTTTTGCAACTGATGTGTTTTAAAATGTCAATGCATTCAAGTTATCTGTGCACATATACATCCTAAAAATATGCCGACGTGCAGTTATCCCCGCGAATACAACCTGCCTCCTTCAACACCTCTCTGCTGTGTGACCTGGAGGAGATTAGACAGTAGCAGGGATGTGTCAACAGACTCACCGGGAGGGAACGTTGCAGACAGACAGGGAAGTCTTGCTAAATTAGGACCTGCCATATTAGGAACTACATTATTCCCCATCAACACTGGAGGCATCAAACATCATTGCAGGGTTGAGGCTGTGCAATTAGTGCCATGGCCATTATAAGTCCCCACACCCTGCATCTATATATATTTTCCAATAATGATTTTCCAATTTTTACATATTCTTCTGTCATGGCACAAAAGTTGCCAGCCACACAGGAGGTATTTTATAACCCCAAAAATACTGCAGTCTTACGTTAAACTTTGTATAGGCCTATCCCTGATTGCTACGAGGGAAGAGAGATATAGATCATACTTTATCTTATTAAATCAGGTGGAGTGTCATTTTTATAATCCGCCTCTTATCCTTGTTGTTGTCGTTTGTGTCTTTTTTTTAACCCCAGCCGAGTTCCTGTTCCTGCTGTGGGGCGTGTACCTGTGCTACGCCGTCAGGTCCGTACCCTCGGCCTTCCACGAGCCACGCTACATGGCTGTGGCCATCTACAATGAGCTCCTCATATCTGCCATCTTTCACGTCATCAGGTGGGTGGACGCACAGTGTGTGAGGAAAATTGGGTGGGGGAGGGGCAGGTGGTAGGTATGGGTGGGAGCGTAAAAAAGAGAGTGAGAATGAGAGAGGGGTAGTTGATGGCTAAATTGTATGTCCTCTCTTATGGGTGGGGGGGAGAGTGGAGAGAAAGGCAGAGAGAAATAGGGAGAAAGGGACATGAGATGCTCAGAGAGCAGAGACGAGGTATAGCAATGAAGAAGCATTACTTCGACTTGACGAACGTCTCTTTGACAGTAATGAATAAACAGCGCAAACAATAATAGGGGCTTTTACCCCCGCTAGCGGCGCAAGCTGCTGTTTAATCATAATCATAGAGGTATTTGCCTATGAGCCTGGGCATCACAAGTGCTGAACATGTCAGATGAAAGGCAGAGTGCGCCCCCGCCCCCTTGATCAGGCAAATGAACGGTGTCAGCAGAGCTGCCTGGGTAAGCCGGTTGAGAGGAGGTTAATAAAACATGCCTTCCCCAGGCAGACACACGGCATACATCTGCTGTGCACAGGGCCCAAAATAAACTCTCTGTGCCCCGTGACTGACTGTCTGTCCCTCCGCCTGTCTGTCGCTCTGTCGCGGAGGTGGAAAGTAACTCGTTCTGACTGCTCTAGTTAGTGTGCTCCAATAGATTCCCATGGTAACAC
The DNA here is from genome assembly GCA_900312575.1 of Acanthochaenus luetkenii. Lineage (NCBI taxonomy): Eukaryota > Metazoa > Chordata > Actinopteri > Beryciformes > Stephanoberycidae > Acanthochaenus > Acanthochaenus luetkenii. Next base: position 13,584 of record OMOT01019496.1, on the reverse strand, counting down.
TACTTTTCGAAGCATTTTCAAACATCTGTTCTACTTGAGTAATTTAAATATTTACTTTTAAAAAAAACTGAAGTATGAGCCGAAAAGAACGAATTTGCTCTTGTTTCCATACAAACACAGGTACGTGTGCTTATGTTTGGATAAGGTTTGTGAGCATCTGTGTTTTTCAACCTTACAATATTTAAAGGATGCTAGAAGTCGTAATATCCAGACTTTTACGAGACTGCTAGACCCAAGAGAGCTTTATCAGGCTTATTTCAGTGGGAATAAAACCAGTCAGGTGTGCTTTATAGAATGGGCAATTTAATTTGTCACACTCTCTCTGATAAAACCAGTCGTGATTGAATATCCTTTCATGTAAGCACCGGCCTATTGTGCTCAGTGGGACAAAAGGGGGGGGATCAGATCTTTGACGTGTTCTGGTACATTTCATGCTCTTCTCCTTCTCCACAGAATCACTAAGGGCTGCAGTTTATGTCTGTGTTTGCATGTGTGTGTGTGTGTGCGTGTGTGTGTGTACTTATCTCACAGATACACCAAGCCCTCAATTCAAACTGGCTTGCACCCACACTAACTTTGATAGGGTGCTGGTTATTGAAGAGCATCTCTCTTTTGGTGTTTTTCTGCAGGTTCTCCCTGGCGCCTGGGCTGCATCCTGACTGGATGCTCATGCTGTTCTTTGCTCACACTCATCTAACTGTGACTGTGACTCTGGGCCTGCTGCTCGTTCCAAAGGTAACGATCTAAGTTATGAACCAAACCAGCTATTCATATGTTATATGGGGGCGGCAGTAGCTCAGGAGGTAGAGCTCCCGTCCCGCAACCGCAAGGTCGGCGGTTCGAGTCCAGCTCCTCCCGGGGATAAATCTGTCGTAGTGTCCTTGAGCAAGACACCTAACCCCAAAGACACCTGCTCCCCGGGCGCCATAATGGCAGCCCTCTGCTCCGGGCCCCCCTAGCATGTGTGTGTTGTGCAATTACTTGTGTGTATCCGGGGGGGGATCCGTGATGGGTTAAATGCAGAGAATAATTTCACTAAGTGTGTGCGGTGCTCTGTGCATGTGTGTGACAATAAAGGATACAATTATTATTATTATGTTAACTAGTCTAGCACCCATTTACAAAACGTCTCTATCACTGATCGCTTTACTGAAAACGTAACATTCCTTCATCACCTCGCCTTCAAACCTCAGGTATCCACCTGATTCAGGAAACTAATCCATGGAAGAGAGGCAGCTCCCATGCAACGTACTGTACAGAAGTTATACTTTTTACATGCTTGCTGCACTGCTGCTGCAATGTTGCTCCAGTATTTTTTAGGAAATCCTGCAAATGTAACATTGGCTAGAGGCACAGAGGAGATTTCCATAATGGCTACTGCTGTAGTTTGTATATCGCAACCATACAACTCTTCATTAATCGTCTTAAGTTCGTTTGATATGAGCTATCTGGAACACACACACACACATATGCTACCGTTGCCTTAAACTCATTCCAACTGCGTTAGTGGTTATTGTAATTTAGCTAAGCACTCCCGCGGGTATCTTTATGTGCAATCTCTCAAGTCTGATGGGAAACATTTAATTCTCCTGCTGTGTGAGAATCTCACGCAATATGCCGTCAGGGCTCTCCATTCTTCCTTTCATCCTTTCTTAATTAGGTGCCTCGGAAGTACGAGACAATTGAGCACGATGGGATAATTAAGCACAATGGCAGGATGTCAATCTCACACAGCGTCTGTTCCTGAATCTGGGCTCAAGTTTTAGTCTCCCTCTTTGTTTCCGAATTTGTTATTGAACCAGAGCAAAATGGTGTGGCCTCAAAAGTAAAACCCCTGTACTCCTCTTTCCAGATAATTCTGTCCCTTCACTTTAGTGTCTTAAATGCTACCTTATCTCCTCCTTTGTTTCTGTGCACAGGTGAGGAATACCTGTAGACATTGTATTTCAATTGCATGAATTTGAAGTGTGTCATGCTAATATTGAAACCCTGCATTTGGAGAATGAATTTGTTTAATCAATGAATTTAAAAAGGAATTACTAAGGCACAATTTGAAATTGAATGCAATGGTTTGAAATTGAATGGGATTATTAGTGAATTAAACTTTGAACTATAATTTCAAATTCCGTTTTCTCTATTCAAATTCAGTGTCCCCAATTCAGACTGAGCTCTCTGAGACATACATCCGGGGGTAAAGTAAAAGCAAATGAGGAAAGATCCAATCCAACATCAGAATATTGTATTTATCCATACTATGTAATATAACATTTTAAATCTCTGAATGCAAAGTTCAATAATATATGAAAAACAAATCTCTCACAATGTGCCTATTTTTCCATGTTCTGCATATCACATTGTTTGGCACAAGTGGATCATTTGTTCAAATTTAACAGTGGATGGTGGGCAAGACAATTGCTATTTCTATTACTGCAACTTTTCCACTAAGATCCATACCAGTTAATAATTTGCAGCAAGAAATACAGAGTTATTCACCTCTACCCCACCTCAAATCACCCCTTGTCAAAGGCTAGGGACAATATTGCTGGAGATGCTACATTTCCAAATGTTCCCGTTCTCCCATCTTTTTCCCGCCCTTCCTACAGGGCCAATGATGGCAACACTGCATGCCATCTTCTAACGTTGCCTCTCCATCTGTCTTAGTTCCTGTCCAAGGGGACCCAGGCCAGGGATGACATTGCCTCCGAGGCCTATGAGGAGGAGCTGGACATGGGAAGGTCCGGTTCTTACCTCAACAGCAGCATCACCTCAGCCTGGAGCGAGCACAGCCTGGACCCTGAGGATATACGGGTGAGCCGGCACTGAAAATCAGCATGATTGATATATAGCTAAATATGCATACTTAACTAACACTTTATTGATAAAACTAGTAATAATAGCTGGTGTCACCAGGAGACAAATCCTTGAACTACTCTATTATGTAATAGCGAATGGGGATCTACTGTGAGTGGCAGCAAAAATACGTGGATTTTATGGGGATATGGACATATTTCCTGGTTCAAAGCGGTTAGTTCTACATTTAAATGAAGCTCATTTGTGTGTTAAAGCTTAAATCAACATTGTTTGAGTCCACAAAGCCAGCATCCCATTCCTCAGTGGAGCAGCGTTAGTAGCTCCTGGTTCTGGATGCTGTCACAAAGTAGAGCTTTGTTACCTGGTTTCTAGGTTTGGGAGAGATTTGGCCTTGTGTATGATTAGGAATAACTCTATTTGAGTTTGCTTTAAGTTATCACACAGTGCAACTACTGTTGTAAATTGTTCAAGCTACCAGGTGTAACGATACAATACTGTTTTGAGCAACCCTCTGTCGTCTGACCCTAACCTGAACCATATTGAATTACATGCTGTAATAACGTGTCTGCCAATTGAACCTGGAAGTTGATTGGAAGTTATTAATTGGACAATTACACAGTAATTAGATATTATTTACACGCGAGTTGCCCATAGTTTAACATCTACCGTCACCTACCTACTTCAGGATGAGCTAAAGAAGTTGTATGCCCAGCTGGAAGTCTACAAGCGTAAGAAGATGCTGGCCAACAACCCCCACCTGCAGAAGAAGCGCAGCTCTAAGAAAGGCCTGGGTCGCACCCTGATGAAACGGATCACAGAGATCCCAGAAACCATGCACATGCACCGCCAGTGCAGCCGTGAGGATGGCAGTGAACATGGCAGCAACCGCAGCACCTTGAGGAGAAACCCTTTTGATCCGACCCACCACGGTACGGCTGGTAGCACCCGAACAGAAATTAAGGGAACTTATCACAGAATTTCACCTTTCAAATGCAGCATATTATTTAGTTATTTCAATACCCAAGAACAGTTAGACCCTGTGTCCACCAGGCACCTCCTTTTTAAAGTGAGTCCACAAAGTCGGTCCTCTTGTTCATTGCTAGTGAAGTAGTTCCATGTCCATGTTCAAAAATACTAACACACATGAACATGTGAATTGTATGCCTTCTTAAAGGGCAAAGAAGATAATTAATATCAGTAAATCTGTCCCACTTTCATGCCAGACCATTCCGTTAATCTTCCACTCAGGCAAAGCCCGGGATGACTCCCTGAAGACCAAAGTCCTGGGCCTGAAGAAGTCGCTCAGCTATGACCACGTCTGTGACCAGGGCGAGGAAACCGGAAGCCAAGACGGCTCCACCGCAGGAGACGAAATGACTCCTGTTGGGAGTGGTGGGGAAGGATCTCTTCTGGGTCCCCACAATGGCCGGAAACATGCTAAGAAGTCATCTGAACCAGCGGCAACCCCACCAAGAATGGAACCGGCTGAGTCCACCGAGTCTGTTCCACAGTTCTGGAAATCAGCCAGCGCTCACAACTTAATGCACGAGAAGAAACCCGTCCACCTGCGGACCTCCATCATGCAGAAGTCTCTTAGCGTGATTGCTAGTGCCAAGGAGAAGATGCCGGGCCTTACCAACAAGACGCAAAGTGTGGAGGATGCCAGTAAGAAGGGGCTGAAAGGACGGGATGGGAGCGTGCTGTCAGAGGTGGACGAGACGCCGGAGCATTATCCCAAGATGATAATCAGCCAGTCAGTGGAGTACTCCAGGTCACCCATGAAGATGGGCATCATGAAACAACAGGTACTTTGTCATCTATTTATGCATCGCAAACCACATTTAAGGTTTGAACACGTTTTGTTTTCTTCTTCACAAAACACACCACTGGTGATTGATCGGTTATGCGCTTGATTAATTTGTGTGTCGGTTAGTCATGTTACTAACTGATTTAACAGTGATTGATTCAATGGCTAATTATTTTGTCGCTTGATTGAAACAGGTGAGTGGCAGCCAGCCGTCCATCTGTTCTGAGCCGGGGAGGAACCTCTACAACGTGTCTGAGGTTTGTCCTTGGGAGCTAGAAGACCCTCCAACCCCCTCAGAAGGAAAGGCCCAGAAGCATGTTTCCATCGCCCCGGATGAAGGCACTACAGTGCGGCGGGGCAGTAGCTCCGGAAGCACCAAAGGCAGTCGGTCTCAGCAGAAGCCGAAATTAGGACAGTCCCCTGCCGACAGACGCCGCTCCAGAGATAAGGGAGGAGACAGGGACGAAGGTAGAGCGACAAGGAAACCTCGGTCTCCCAGGTCGCCTCTCCCTCTCAAGCCGGACTTCTCTCCCTGGGACTTTGATGAGGAGCCCATGCTGGGAGGAGATTCAGATTCCATCTCCCCAGACAGGATCGCACGTAAGAAAAGCGTCACACCCACTGATGGGAAACCCAAGACGCTCCACTCTGACCACTCCAAGTCCACGGGGAGCCTCCTGCAGCCTCCCTCCTTGATGGTGGAGATCTGTCCATGGGACTACCACACTCCGCCCTCCCCCAAGCAGGAGGCGACCTGCAACAGCCCCACACCACACTCCAGGAGGAAACGGAAAGGCTCCTGCTCTTCCAACCGCAAGGTGGAGAAGGAGAAAGGGAGGGACAGGGAAAAAAGCAAAGAAAGGCGGAGCTCCTCCAGCAAGCCTTCGTCAGAGAGGAGACGCATTAGCCAGTCATCGGAGGGCGGCGGGCCAGCTTCTGAGAGGCGGAGGAGCTCCGCAAGAGACCCAGAGGAGACGGAGAACAAGAGGGGAGCGGTTAGCCCCTGGGAGCCCGAGGCCTCACCCACCAGCCTTGCTCAGACTAAAACTTCCCCAGAAAGGAAGAGAGAGAATTCTCTGAGCGCGAGTTACAAACCTCCAGTGATCGGCAGCGCTAAAATGGCTGATGTTTGTCCCTGGGATTTTGAGGACCAAGACTCTGGGAAGAAGGCATGATGATGTGTGATGATGGACTTTGTATTTTTTGTATTCACAGATTGACAGCATGGAGGACAACGCAGAACTCTTAAAGCTTGAGATATCTCTATGAGGAGGAGTTTGTCCTTGTTCTTAAAAGGTAACAATCAAAGGATTTGACATTGTATTGATTTTTCTCGGGTTCACCTTGCCGTAACTTTATTCTGCTGTCCATCAATGTATTCCAAACAGACCTGTTTGGTAAATAACAAAGTGTTTGTTGTTAAATGGTGCAATTTATGCAACTTTAAAGTCACTTTATCGTCATTGTAAAGGAATATTTAGTCTGCACTTTTGCTTGCACATTTGCTCATTCTGCATTGTGTGTAAGGTTGATCACATTGAGTACATCAAGGCGATTTGAAAATGAATCATACTTACCTCCTGTACCAGCATATTAGATAATCCTTTGACGTGAAACACAGTGATGGCTCAAACTAATAAGGTTATCGAATGTTGTTCATGGAATGTCAGGCTGCTTCCCCTGCCAGGCTGATAGCTCATGAAACTGATATTCTGGGTGGAGACGTATCAGATGCTGAACACGGCTAATGATGGAAATGAGCAGGCAGAGGGGGAAACAAGACAAAAACAAAGACATAGAGTTCTGAGGGAAATGACCAAAGCCCTAGAGGCAGTTGTGATGCCTTAACTTTAGGCCAAATACGTAAGTAACGACATGAAGATGACTGTTTGATTCGAGGAATATGGGGAGAACAAAGGATTATAGTACAGATTCCTTTTTTAAACGAGGGATACTGTATGTTCTAATAAAAGCGATCCATGTACATTTTTCAAAAGCCGTAGCATGTGGCACCATTTCAAGCATCCCGTGGCTAAATGTTTATCGGCGAACTTGCATTCAAATATGACAGTGACATTTTTGATGTTTTTGCCTGTGATATGTCTCCCTGTGTAACACATTATGTTTTTTAAATGATGCATCGCTAATCAATAATGTACACAGATTTTTCAAATGGCTTGTTGTTAAAGGAATAATTTAAGCAGTGCTAAAACACCCATGAAGGTTTCCCCGTCATTGACATTGGTTTACTGTTCTTAAAGTGACACATTTCACATAATCTTCCCTCCCCCAAAAGCACTCGTACGAAGAATGTGTTTTTCAAATGCTACTTAAGGACCAAAACCAAACCTCAGTCGGGTAGATAATGTAACAAATTATTTTTATTTTATTTCACTTGCTTGCCCATCTTACATGTGCTCGAATGCACATTTTGTGGCTTTCCACAACCAAATGCTAGGACAACTGCAAACATTGAAATGAAAAGTGTGTGTGTTTGTGTGTGTGTGTGTGTGTGTGTGTGTGTGTGTGTGTGTGTGTGTGTGTGTGTGTGTGTGTGTGTGTGTGAGAGAGAGA
>OMOT01019461.1:7037-21511 GCA_900312575.1 Acanthochaenus luetkenii | reverse complement strand
GGGAGGTGGCTTGGTGTTCTGTTCTGCCTCCCGTCTGACCGGGTGGTGCAGGTGACATGGTGTTCTGTTCTGCCTCCTGTCTGACCGGGTGGTGCAGGTGACTTGGTGTTCTGTTCTGCCTCCAGTCTGACCGGGTGGTGCAGGTGACTTGGTGTTCTGTTCTGCCTCCCGTCTGACCGGGTGGTGCAGGTGACTTGGTGTTCTGCTCTGCCTCCAGTCTGACCGGGTGGTGCAGGTGACTTGGTGTTCTGTTCTGCCTCCTGTCTGACCGGGTGGTGCAGGTGACTTGTTCTGCTCTGCCTCCAGTCTGACCGGGTGGTGCAGGTGACTTGGTTTTCTGGGCATGTTCTTGTTGTCGCTCCACTTCCTTGTAACTTTCGGGATGTGTGGTTTTTAAGTGTTTAAACAAGTTGCTAGTGTTGCTGCTGTGTGGCACCTTCTTGTCACAGATGGTGATCAGGTAGGCTATACATTGGTGAAACGTGGCACCACACCACACTAAACATTGGCCTAGCTACTACTTAAAGGCGTAGACAGTCAGCTGTTTTCTTATCTTGAAAATAGTCCAATAGAAAAAATTAATCCATATTCTACTGGATCTTTTCTGTAGGAGCTATATTTTTTATATGTTTCTCACTTCTGAATTAATGGAAAAGATAGGAGTCACTCTATCTTAGGCTTTCGAGCCTGTAGACTGAGTCCTATCTAATCCATTCATTTTGGTGTTGTGTGTGTGTGTGTGTGGGTCTGACTTGCTTGTAGTTTTGCTCTAAGATACTTTGCTGGTGACCCCTGACTACAAAATGTGTTGTGTAGTCCGTACCCCATGAGCTGGTGTAATGGATTTGATTCATCATCATCTACAGACTGCAGACATTACATTAAACAAACAAGATGATGTAAGGATTGCTGCTCTGCACTGGGTTCCCTTTACGCCCTGGAGAAAGTTGTCACTGTATAATTTGCACTCTGTATGACTGGAATACTACTGTTCACTGCAATTAGGTTATGAAAGCAACAATTGTTTGTGTCTTCATAGTAGATTATGTTATTACAACACATCTATTTTCTTCTGTAGTGTCTTCGTAAAAAAAAAGGTTTTAAAAATGCAAAAGTGTTTGACCTTACAGACAAATCCTCAAAGAATATTCCTCAATCATGAGAATATTACGGCTTTGACACCTCCCTATTTCTATCTCAGTTTAACATACAAAAAGTTGATTCCATCCGTACGTGCGAGTCCAAAATGAGATACACGGACACAGTGTGCATTACTTTTATTCTGAAAGGTGTAGTACAGTGTAGAAAAAGAAATCAGTCCATCTTCCCTTCATGGCCATTGACTGCTACTCTCTCCTCCCTGCGTTGAGCTCGCCAATGTCTGTTCCAGCTCTTGTTCTTCCGAATGGCAAATCGACCGATGTCCACCATGAACACCCAGGTCAGAGCATACATGGCCACTCCGCCACACTTGATAAAGAACCTTGGTCTTGGGGAGATCAACTCACAGTACAACATTGTGCCTCCCACAAAGATCCGCATGAACACGAACAGCAGCACAAACAGGAGGTCCACGACGTCCCCGAGCAGTGTCTCGTAATGCCCCGTCTCTCTAAGGAACCAGCGTGCCTGAAGGAGGGGGTTGGTGATTTCACTGCCAAAGACCAAGGCGCAGGACTCGATGCCAGACTCCCCCAACCACAGGGTCGACAGGATTCCCAGGATGCTCATGGAGTGGTGGGCCAGCATAACGGGGCCCTCTGTGCGGAAGTACACAAACCAGCCCATATCAAAAATAAAGTAGCCCAGACTCAGCACCATGGCACTTATCTGCAGAGGGGTGTTCTTAGTACCTGGAATCAATAAATAGAGTTTTTGTTAATATATTTTTGAAAATAAGGCGAAAAAGCAAAACGATAGCAAATAGCATAAATGAAAAGTTATCACTGTAACAAGAGCATAAGAATGTTAAGGCCTGTGTGTGGAAACAAAATTAGGATTAGGAACCTTGTGCAGAACTTTGTAACTACATATTGATTTGAAAGGTGAGATTATTTGGTCAGTGTTAAAGGGTTAATTCGTATTCCACTTTACTTATTGCAATAGCTAGTTTGAATAGACATAACAGTGACTGTTATCAGGCCACCTGCTCACTAAAAGCATTTTCAACAGCATGCTAAGCAATGTTTCCAGATCAACATGGCACCGTATTGAACTAGCATGTATGACAGTGAACTGAAGTAGGACTACGCCTTCACTTTGTTTAAGCCTACACTTTAATCATGTATCTTTGTGATAGCCCTTCTTCTCAGCTTAAACTATTGTGACTGTTGGGCTTTTGCAGGCGGACAATTTCAACGACTATCTCTATACAGCGCAAATCAACTTGATTCTATTTGAAGAGACTTAGATCCGCAGTGGGTAAGCATCCTACCTGGATGTGTGAAGGGCCAGGGTCCATCCACAAAGCCTATGTATGCTGTGATACAGACCGCAAGGATGCCATGTACTAGGGTGACCAGGCGACAGTTCCATTCGTTGCCGCGGGATCCATTAAGGTTACACAGGACAACGTAAAGAGAGACCCAACCGGACAGGCACAGGAGCGCAGAAACCACAAGCAACGCCATCTTTTAGCTAAAGGCAAAAACAAACAAGAAAACAACAGATAGAGCCCACTTACAGTTTCCCTCTCTCTTGTCAACAACTAGTCTGTCAGCAGCAATCAACTGACATTAAAAGAGAACACATTCAAAAGTATCATTTACAGTAAAACAACAACAACAACAACATAATTACCATCCAAAGACTGTGAAATCCTTTGTAAGTGAACAAGTGGCATTTGCCTGCACTATAATAGCACTACAGTTGGCTGCGGGCTGAGTGGGGCGTCTCTTCTGCTCTTGTGACGTTCGTACTTGGAGACGAGACCATACTGATGGACCGGCCTACACTGGCAGCAAGGACATGCAATGCTTACAGAATCCAATCAGTTTCAAAACTAGATCAGAGGTTATTGTGTCCTGGGCTACAGACAGTCCCCATAACAGACAGTCCCCATAACAGACCTTCTCATAACAGACCTCAAACCGTAATCTAACAACAAGAAGAAGAATACAAATTAATAATAATAATGTTAAGTTTCTATAGCACTTCTCACAGCAAAGTAACAAAGTGCTTTACATGGTATATACATATATAAAATAAAATAAAATAAAGCATGAAACACATGTCATGGATGCTCTAAAAAAAAGTAGCTGGCCAATGCTGACCTCTAACGTCCAATAACACCAGTCTCCCCACAGCACGGACCAGTAGGACGGGACTGTGTTGGGCTCTTTGAATGGGAGGATGTTGGCGTGGTACAGTACGTCAGCACACGTCTCGGTAAACCCACATTAGAAATAAAGGATATGGGCAAAGCAGCCACCATATATAGTGTATATATATATATATAACGTTATATATTGGTTACTCAATACTATTATTCTCCTGCTACACTGGTTCATATGTGTTCACGTCGTGCTGGCTGAGCTGAGCCCTGACGGTTAGGGGGTTTATACCAGGCTAACTGCCCAGTTAGCAGGGTCGGGTAGCTAGCTAGCTAACTAACGGTAGTTGCGAGCTACGCCGCCAACAAACCGGTTTCCCAAACCGACTGCAACATGGCACAACACCTCCACCAACACAGTAAGAACCCGTTACCTCGACGGTGAACATGTGGCTACGTGTACTAGCGGTGCCTCGAAGCCCTTGTTCGCTTACATCCCGAGTCTCTTGTGTCCCGTAAAGGCATATTTCTGGCGGAGAGTCACCGGTTTGTTTCCCCGCACACAGACGGTTATTTGTTGTCCTTTATCTGCGCTCCGCCGGTGGCAACAACAACCTCAGCACCCCCTAATTCACCCATTTACTCGGTATAGATGCGTTGATGCTAGCTAACGTTTCTTGACGAGGACGGTGCCCCGTTTGTAATACACTGAACTGTCAGTGTACAGGTGATGACGGCCAGCTTGTTCGGTATCAAACAAAAAGCCCGTTTCCTTGGCGTCCTCCTGGACCTCTTCCGTTGTGATGGAAGGTTGGAGCATCTTTATGAGAAGTAGCGACACCGTGTGCTCAATGGCACACATTACACATGTCTGTTGTATGATTGAGACAGCAAAAGCAGCCTCCAGCAAGGGGACAAAATGGGAGAATGTGATACTAGTAGTGCACTACTTAGATGTAGCAATGCAATTAAAAGACTAATGTTCAACACCACTAGGCACTACCTTTTTTATAGTTTTGGTTTTGTATATTTGTCCACTATTGCCTGCAATTACTACGATTACTATTATGTTAAGGATAAATTATATGTTAAATTATTATAAATTATGTTGTCGGAAAGCATCTGTCCTGTTGAAGTGTCCTTGAGCAAGACATTGAATCCCTACCAGCTCCACTGGCGCTGACCTGCAGCTGACCCTACTGTGACCTCCCAGGAGGAAGGCGGTGAAAAGATAAGCATCATATCATTATTATTAATGCAGTGCAAAGAAAGACTTTATTGAAACAATTCATGTAAAACACAACTCTTGAAATGGTACATAAGCTAATTGCTTCAGTTTCTCATTAGGGAAACTTTTTACACCATATTCAAAACTCTTTAATAGAAAAATATGTTTAACAACTTATTCTAGAATTACATAGCAAAGAAATCTGTGGAAATGTTAAGGCACTTGATCACTAGAAAAGGCCACGAATTGAAATGTTTCACTCATTTGGTTCTTCGGTTAGGAGGACATACTAACACACAAAACAAAATTAACATTGATATGGCAGTAAAGCGTGAAATGAAGACGGAGGTAAGACAAACCAACTCTACAGACAATTAGACAGACAAATTACATTTGGTCCCACAAGTTCAAGAAGTGCTCCTTGAATTACTCAATATAACTGATCGGGGATTTGAGACGCATAAACGATAAACATTGACTTTTTGAGATGAACAGACATCAGAAACCAGAATTATGGCACAGGGACATCAACCGTTGTTAGCAGGAAATACAAGAAACTTAAATATTGTATAACCAGAAGATGGCAGTATAGATTGTGAGAAAAAAAAAGAATATCCTGTAGTGTAAGTGTATTCCAACATGACAAAATCTACAGTAGAGCCTGTTTTTAAAAACAAACTTTACACCCTTCTTTTGACAATAGTTCCTTTGAGAATGATGACTTTGGTTTACTTGACACGTTCATAAAGAGTATGAGAGCTATTATCAAAGAAGATAATACATCTGTTCAGTAACCCACACCCTCTTTACGACCAAGAAAACGTGACAACTAAATAGCATGACATATAGAAATCCAAAATATTTTGCCACTTAAACTTGGTGTTAATGAGGATAGGTGGTTTGGGCGCATGATTTAAGAGCTTGTTTGATGCAAAGACGAAAAGAAAAACACAAAGTCTCGAGGTTATTTTCAACAAAAAGGTACAAAAATAATCCTCAATCATTTCACTTTGCAACCAAAATAAATAAAGCCAGCACCAGAGAGACATTGTTCCTCGTCAGCCAACGTGCACTGTTACAAACAGGAAATGAGCTGGCTAAAGCCGCTTCTCACCGAGCCATATTTTTAACAATGATATAGATAGATCTCCCCATCCGAATTTTCCTTCACCAGGATGGGGACTGTTATTCCGCTGCTGGTGTCTAACTGGCCAGAAATGTAGAAGGAGATGCACTGTCCAGCTTTGTGCATAAAGTTTGTATGAGAGGTGGTTGTTGTTGTTGTTGTTTTTTTACATTGTTCATTTGCTCCAAGTTTCTCCAAAAAAAGGCACAAAAGTGACAGCTTCTTGTAAAATTTAAATTGACACAATTTTCCCTATAGTCAGTGGGTCCTCTTACACTGCACATGCGTACTGCAGCTCTGCTTCCATAACTGTTTTGGTCTCATTTGGAACCTGAATTGTTTTCCATTTCAGCCCGGACATCTGGATTTCACCACTCCCTACCTGAGACGGCTTCACTTAACATGTTATACACCGAGATCCAGTATCACCGTATTCACTCTGATTAGGAGGGTGGAGAGGCATTGGCTTGGTTGTGGAAAATAGATTTCTCTCAATTTTACAATCCAGAAAAAACGCTAGGTCTCCTCATCCCATAGACAGAGCTGTTTTTGGGGAACGTAGTAAGAGAACTGGTAGCCCTTGCTGCAGCTCTTTATGCCACACTTGTAGGGGGTGCCTTTGCCTGTGGTGTCCCGGTTGCGGCAGAACTTTAGCAGGCAAGGGTACCACTCCAGTCGCAGGCTGTATATGCAGAGGCAGGGCTGCCAAAGGTCCTTAGTGGAGCGACAGGCCTGAAAGCGGGGCACCTCCGCTGTCTGGGGCAGGATCTCAAACATGGAGCCCTCCACTCCTAGAACATAGGCAGGAAGGCAGCATAAACACCAGCGCTTGTGGTAATACAAACAAAGGTGACGACTAGAGATGTGCAAATCATACTAAAAAGGATTCCCTTTAGGATTTCACTCAATTATATACTGTATTGAACTGGAGAGACGGCAAACAAAGTGGCTAAGAGGGGAAATGGTGCAGTAAAAGCGGGACTTTGTTATGCAAAGGAGATGCTACTGTGATTCCCTCCAAAGATAATGGCGCAGTGCTTGGTGAACCATGACCATCAACATTGTTTCCTTTAGAACAGTGCTGTCACTGTACAATTGTGCTGTCATACAGATTCTCCTCGCCCTGGATCATTTGGACTTCATTGCTAAAAAGCCCAAACAACTACAACTATTTTTTGCATTCTCAATTTAGGGACATTTGAGCATGGTGCAAAAATGGCTAAAAACAATTACCATAACATGAGTCTACATTATCCTTGTTTCAAAGGTGGAAAGTGCTTATTTAAGTAAAGTAAGTGGAACATTTGTAACCCATGCACATGTAAAGAGACATGGGGGCGGGGGAAAATACCAGGCACACAGCTTAAAGACCACAGTAATAGAGTCTAATCTTATCAAAAAAAACCCCGGAGATAACACTCGAAGTCACATCGCTAAACTAAGGTGGAAATAGCTGTTGAGATACACACAGGGAAGAGACAAGAGTGTTAGGGAGATAAAGAGGGGTAGTATAGAGATATAGAGTATAGAGACAGTGCGGGTGGGGGAGAGAGAGAGAGACACCATTTTGCTCAAAGCCCCAACATAAATCACACTAGTGACAGTGGCAGAGAAAGCAACAATCGAGGTGACCCCTGACCTTGGTTCAGCCAGTGTTTGACGTCGGCCTCCCTGGTGTAGATGGCCTCGCGGGCCTCGCTGCACATGTTGTGGATGTGGGAGCTGAGTTGCCAGGCCCGACTCAGGTTGACCGCCACGCTCATGGTCAGCTGCTCCACTCCTCTCCGCTCCTCGGCCAAGCGGATGGCGTGAGGATTTTTCTGAGCAGACGACAATATGATCAGTGCTCATACTCATATGTTCACAGTCACACAAATACCTGTGGCGCAGGAAATGCAGTGCCAGTGAAGCAGCATTCATTCAGACACGGCCTATAACACTGTCCGCTCGCTCCCTCTAAAACAACATTTCCCTAACATCTCGTGGGGTGGAGCAACACGGGGAAGTGCACTCCAACCTCTGGTCCTCTCCGGTGCATGCTCTGCGTTTTGGCTGCTTACCGGTAGTCGAGTCGGAGTATACTCAGCTGTCAACTCTATTTAGCATACACGCCCTGCTATATGTGCATACTACAAGACATAAAGGCCGCCTCATGCCCCGTCTTCTCAGCTCACTGCTCATCATCCATCATTGTCGCTTACCTGTCTGAGTCGGGCCATGGACTCACTGGGGATGATCTCATTGTGGTTGAGGCGAGAGATGAAGCACAGGGCCTGGTACTGGCTCTGCCCTCTTTCCAGCTCCCCCAGGATCAGTGCTCGGAAGATCTTCACATCCTGCAACACACAAGACGCGGGGAGGCAGGGATGAATGGGCTGAATGGATAAACAATTGATTCCAAGAAGGCATTGAAGTGGTGCACAAGACAGGATATATATATATTAACTTACGGTTTATTTGTGCGGGCTCAAAACAGATTATAACTAATATTATTTGGTGTATTTTCAGCGTACTTAATGTAGCATAAAAGTCATTTACCATGTGTGGTTTATAGATGTTGAAACGACTGTCCAATAAAAGCCAAGAGGGGTTTATGTTCACTGTACTAATAGTGCTTCATCTGACAGTTTGTTGATCATTGTAATTGTCTGCAGGCCTGCGCAGTGTTGCTCCACTCCAGCTCTGCTGTCAAATTAGGGCTTTGGGACTTTTCTCGACACATAATTATCACAGTGTTTCTCGCATGCTCTGAAATTCAGAATGATTTCACACTGTTGTATGTGTAACCGTGGAAGTAGAAAAAAAGAAGATGGTGGATAATTCACCCCAAAAACGTGTGCGTGAAGGATCTGGCGTCAGCCCCAAGGCCATAAAGACCCATCCTGACACCCTCTTGGCTTCACCCCCCAAGACACACACACACACAGTCCTAAACACTCCTCCTCTGCTTTTCACACACCCGTCCGAAGCAGACCGGCTGCAGAGTAGCAGCAGTTTCAAGGCTTTCACTCCCCGGGCAGGAGGAACTCTGGGAAGACTCAGATAAACAGGCCAGAGAGAGAACCCTTTGTTGTCTTCTTAAGCTCTTTGGTTCCACTTCCCTGCATGAAGAACTGTGGCAAGAAAGCAACGCGACCTGCCTCAGAGGTGTTTACGCTCTCTTGTTGTTTACAGACTACTTTGCATGACCGCCGGTTTCTGATTCTGAGAACTGCTTTTGTCTGTGCAAAGAGTTACTGGCAGACGAACAGGACGAGCATGGGTATTACACAAGACAACTGTGCGATGCTATTGGACCGTTGGAAAGAAAATTACTAAGCAAATATTGATGTATGGGGTTCATGCGACATTATCCTCAGAGATTTAACTCGCATATCTGTGAGCGGCTCAATACTGCATAAAAACATGGACACAAAGACTAAGGAAAACACATCGACCAAAGTATCTACCTCAGCGACTGATCTTCCTATACTGTGATGATAACCCAGCACTGTAGGTTTGGGAAAGAACAAAGTCCAAATGATTAAAGAGTATGTCAAGAGGAGGCACAGATATATCACAGTGAACAGTGACAGACCACTGGAGATGGTTTTTCTTTTGCTGTTAATGTATAACTCCTTGTCATGTTTTGGCAACACAAATGGAAATGTTGTCATGCCAATAAAGCTGATTTGATTTGAAATTGAATTGAGATGAAGGGGAGAGGGAGGGAGGACTACGCCGATAGAGAGACAAGCAAATAAAGAGTGTCCTTTGCCCTCAAGAGCAGAGAGACACAGAAGCCGTGACTTCAGGACCTCCCACACTGCAGACACATGGCGCTACGCCGGGACGCTGTGTGTGTGTCAGCAGGCAGAGAAAGAAAAAGAAAGGGAGGGCATTCCTGTCAGCCACATGGATTGCCCCAGGGCTCTCTGGGTAATTACAGAGGAGCTGGGTAACTCCACTCAACTCTGCCTCTCTGGAACCTACTCAATACTATTCTGCGGACACCATCTCCTGCTATACTTGTGTGTGTGTGTGTGTGTGTGTGTGTGTGTGTGTGTGTGTCCTGATGAATGATTCTCTAACTCCTCTGCCCTGCTCTTGGATATGGGCCAGGAGGGCACCAACATTTTCTGATGTAACTTCACAACACACTGACATTGTCACCAGAACATCTTTCCACAAACGGGTAACACATTTCTGTGGACCTCAAGCCAACAATTAATGGAAACGAAGGTTAATCACGGTCAATAATCAACCGAAGTTGACGTCTTAGCGGTTTAGATGCTGCTGAGATTATAATCAGTGTGGCTTGTAAAAGCAAATAGGGTAATAGCAATGACATCATCTGCGCTATAAATGCCCAGACAGAACCAGTAGGATTCAACTCTGTTTGTTTGGACAAGACTAGACTCACTTCTGCCTGCCTGGAGCCAGCACTGTGCTCACACACTTGGCTGGCACAGGCGCGCGCGCACACGCACACACGCACACACACACACGCACACACAGAGAGCGCTAACTGTCATACCAGCAATGTGTGCGATAAAAGAATAGCCAGAGTGAAATGTGCAGTGGTATAACATTAATGATTCAAGAAAGTTATACACCTGCTAAAATGATGACAGGTAGTAACCGACATCGAGAGAGAGTGAGTACTGAACCTGACGGATCAAACAACATCTCTCTCTTTTAAAATCTGCCAAGTGGGTTGGAAGTGTTTTTTAAAATCATAACGTTACGCAAACCGCTGATAATAACCGCTGGAAGATACTGGTATGATGACCTTGACAGAGGATCAGAAGAATATGCTTGAGGCTGGTGCCAAATTCGGGTCACCACAGGCAGATAGTGTGTGTGTGTGTGGGTGGGTGGGCGGTGGGGGTGTTCCATACAATTTCCTGTTGTGGCAGAACCTGCTTCCTCTGTGCTATGGGTGCAAATACAGATTCTGTCAACGCCTGCCCAAATACCACAGATTACCAATCAGTGGACAAAGATAACCCTGTGACACATTGAGTGAAAAAACACACACCAATTCAGCTTCAGAATGCCAGTTCCCTGAATTGGCATTAAAACTGGAGAGCAAGGCCAGTTAAACTCACAACTACTTCCTGAAGAAGGGAAGCCTATGTCAGGAGAATGAGTCACCCCCTAAAAGCACATTTCCACAGAAGTACATAAAATTAAAGGTTTGCAGACCAACATTTAGAGAAAATCACCAGGTAGTCTGTTGCATGGATGTGTGTGACATTTTCCCATCTTGAAAGAGACATCAAAATAAAATCAAAGACAGTGGAGAATTTTTTTCCCCCACCAGAGTTGTGTAAATGTCAGCACAGCTATAAATAATCCATACAAGTACAGATTCCTCATTATTGGCTCCTCAACACCAGGGACTAAAGCCATTCGAAGACAAACTACCACTGGCCAACAGCCAAACACAAGTGTGTATTCATGCAACCCGACTAGTGGGTCATACTAAGACCTGTTAAACAGCAGAGGGCTGGGGGTCAGTTTCATTGGTGGTTACCTTTGATGGGCCGGATTATTTAAGAGGTGCACAAAAGCCTATTCAGACACTCAAAGGACGCCATTTACAGTGAACATTCTCCATCACTGTAGCTGTAACCGGGCCGGCCAAATCGGTTCTGTTCATAGAACATATAGTTGGTTTACTGGCTGTGAAAATGAGAGTTGTGTGAAGCCGTAACATTGAGCCCCTATTGAAAGGAAATCAGGTTGCTTTCTATGAGGGTGTCTGTGGTTAAGAGCGGTTCAGCTGTCCTAGTCAAATGACTGTTGTTTGGTAGAGGTTTGGGTTGTGTAGTTACCTTGTCATGACGTAACTCCAAATATTGACGAGATATCTTCAATAGTTGCTCCGTTGATGAAAACGTCATAATCCAAAATAGGGTTTATTTATCTCCCCATAGACTTGCATTGCACGGAGAAACAGGTCTCAAAGCCACTTTTAGCACACAAAGAACGCAATCAAAGCTGATTCTGCCAATGCATAAAATAACAAAACCCGCTTCAGCATTTTGTGGAAATAAAAACGTCAACTTCGTGTTTATTTTATTATTTTGATCAGAATCCGCTGCTAACACCAGTTTACACGTGAGAAATGTACAGACTGAAAAGCCTTGCACTGTTCAAATTTAAAAGCACACAGCTTCAGGATCATACCAGTTGATCACTTTGACTTCTATTTGTAGAGAAACCAGTGACGAAATCTAAAGTTTTAAGACTCCCATAACCAAATGTCTCGGATTCCCCTTTAAAAACAACATGAGGATTTACCATGCGCTTGGTGACGGGGAGGATATTTGCCTTGGTGTATGAGAGGAGCCCGGTCAAAAGGCACAGGTGTAGCCAGGGATTAAAGATCAGGTTGGTGAGACAGAGGGAGAGCGGGTGACAGACTGACGCAGACAAAAGGAGCAAGAGAAAAGCTGCTGTGCAGAGAAATGCTTGAGTTGAGGCTAATTACAGAGGCTCTAAAGGCAGGAATGTGGAGTCACATCACACCTGGCTGTCCAAAGTAGCGAGCCAATTAGTAAACAGTGGCAGTGAATGGACAATGCAAACACTGGAGGCCACTGAAAGAAAGGTGCTCCCCTTGGCTGTTCTATTGGCAACAATGGAGGGCAACCCATTTCAAATGGCTAGAGGATTTGAGCGTTAACGTGCTATAAAATACAAGTATTACACGAAAACTCAGCAATGCAGCCACACAAATAAAGTAACAACCTCTAATTTAATATTGAAAGACTTCACACCTGTCCTGTGCAAAAATACGTGGCTCAGTGGTTAGCGCCGTCGCCTCACGGCAAGACGGTCGTGGGTTCGAATCTCCGCCCCGGCCCTTTCTGTGTGGAGTTTGCATGTGGGTTTCCTCCGGGTGCTCCGGTTTCCTCCCACAGTCCAAAAACATGTGCTTGTGTGAAGTGTGTATATGATGTAATTATAATACGATGTGTGGATGATGTAGTACGTATGTGATGTAATTCGTATATGACGATGTATATGTAGCATGTATACAGTATATGATGATGTAGTATGTACACAATGATATGTAAGTCGCTTTGGATAAAAGTGTCTGCTAAATGCCGTAATGTAATGTGCACGCCACAATGAGGGGTCTAATCGTGTGTACAGAATGTGTACGCCATTATCCAGACACCCAGAGGCTTTGCATTCAGGATATGAGGGAGAAAAACAGTGAGTGCTAGCAAGGAAGGAAATGAGGCAGATAGATAAGGCATAAACAACAGAGATGGCTACAGTTCCTCTCAGCCTCCAACCGTCAGTTTTCATATCCTGTTGCAGAGGTCACGCAATCAGCAAGGCCAAGGCATTCAAAAGCAATGGTATCATTTCCATTTTATTATTGTTAGTCGTTCTTATGCGAAGGCCTAGATTAAAGTTGTCTTCATCAAAGCCTTGTATGCAAATAGTCTTAAACTGCCTTGAATTCAAAACACCCAAATTCAATTATTGGAATCGAGCTGTCATCAATACGGATGTGATCAGACACGTGGTACTTACTTGGTGTTTCTTTTCTCCAACATTTGCTGGAAGTTTGTGCAGGTAATAGTTTAGAAATATTGAAGGTGCTAGATTATCTTCTGTAAAAGAAAACGATGTCAGTTTTTACAGAATTCAATTCCTTTTACTGTCAAGCATACGCTTTTTTAAAAATCAACCCATTTTGTGAATTTTACTAGCCAAACGTTCTTTTATAAGACAACACTACAATATTATTGAGAACAGCAGATGTTAGTTCCATCCATCCCTGAGCTCTACCTTTCTCTTTTCCCAGAACTAAATCAACGGAAGTTATGTTTTAACACGTGAGAAGTGACAAGAATAACAGTCTCCATGACAACAAAAGGGTAACGCAAATACCATCTCAGGTATGGACCTTCATGCATTTAGCACTAGAAGCGACTGAACCGTCATGAGGGTCACACAGAGAGGTCAAATAAGATTAGGACTAACCCAGGGTTCGACATTAACAAGTGTAAAAAAACTGCGGGCAAGTAAAACCATTTGTTACCCCCCCATCGATGTCACCTATTCAGTTGCGGCTGCCGCTGTCTGCCTCGGCTGAGCCTCTCTGCCTGTTGGGAATGACGTTGCTGACGTCATTAGACGTAGCTACAGTTATTTTTGTTTGTTTATTCTAAACATGGCGGAAGGCTCACCGCCGAAGTTAGCAAAGCTTTATTATGAGGAAGACAAGAGACGCAGAACGTTTCTCCCTTCGTGGAAAGAAAGATATCCGTGGGTGGAGAACGACGCCACATTACTGGCTATGTAGGCACTGTCTGCAGACAATTCCCAGGCTAAGCCAATAAAAATTGATAATCTTTCAATGGCAACGACAGCTACAGAAAGTTTGGAGAACCATGCCAAATCAATTCCACACCATGATTTGCATGGAGGTAAAACATTTCTGACTGTTCCTGGACCGATGTGTCCAAAGGCAACACAAAGAAAGCCACAACCAGCTAAAAATAATAATTAGCACAGCTAATCATGTCGCAAAGACTGAGCAGCCTTTCACCCGAGCTGAGGCCATTAATGCTGGTAAGATGATGCGTGAATAAAAAAAATAACAGTAATAAAGTGAAGCACGAGTTTGAATTTATTACTTAATGGTAGCAATGTACAATAGTAGATGATGTGAGAATTAGTGTGTAACAGTTTTCACTATTTGTTCCAGCCCTACAGGATTGATTGATAAGTTTAGTTTCTGCCATATTGATTGATGTAATATAACTAATAAATACTGTTTTTTTCAAAGAAAGTTGTGAGAGAAATCTATGCGCCGCAGAGCCGGCAACAGTACCCCCCCC
>OMOT01019433.1:3975-17198 GCA_900312575.1 Acanthochaenus luetkenii | reverse complement strand
CTTCCAAACATGCGCCGCCCCCTAATTGCGTCGCCTTACGTGGCAGCTCGTCTTAAGTGGACAATTCTTCATCATCTGCTGTAACACAGAGTCCCCGACGAAAAACCGCTATCTTGTTCCTATAATAATCAGCTGTATGGTAATGCTCAACAGCAGCTACGCGTAAACGTGTACTTTATGGTAGTACTACTATAGGATTTTCTACATACAGTAGCTGCATTGTATTTTAACTAACTGCAGTAATTGTATAGGATCAGCTGGTCGGAATGAAAACCTGCACACACATGACCATGGCTGGTTGGCGCAATGGTTGCAGACCACGGCTATAGAGACTTGTTGTGTGTTAGTGGTGGGCTACTCAGTTTATAGTGACCACATTTGTTTACATCTCCTGTGATATTACTATGGGCGTTTCTGTGGTATATTCTTTATCTATAGTAGTTGCCTTATGTATTACAGCTTTGGTGCCCTTCTAAAATGTTTTGATCAGTTCCTCAGTGAAACCAGCCGGTGTAGTGTTTGGTTGGAATGGAAACGTGCACACAAAATGGCTATCAATGGCACAATGGTTGCAGACCACATTTTCCAGTATTAATGAGTGTTGATTTTTCTGTTACAACTATTTGGAGTTGACATGTGTTGATTGGAGAGTTGACCTTTGACTGAGTTGTCCAAAAGTCCTTCTTGGAAACGTAGGACATCACAAACTGAAGCAGGAGTAGACAAGGCGGGTTGAGGGCAAGTAAATTACAACACTTTATACATACAAAAACAGAACAAAATCATCAGAAATGTATTATATTAACTCATTATCCAAGAGTGGATTTCTCTTTTAACACCATCAAATATCAAAGAGTAATGCAAGTCCATTACATGTGACTTGTGTTCAGGCCAAAGTGTTACAGGTGTCATTGATACTCACGAGGACACGTTGTCTCTCAAGGTGAAGGACGAGTCAGTCACAAACAGATGAATGATGTGCCTGAGGCGACTGGGTGCATATTTAGGCTACGCCTCAGGAGTCCGTCTGAGCGCCACACTGTCAGCTGGCCACTAACTGTCCCAGAACCGTCCTTGTTTCTGAGGCACATTCACGCTGAATTGAGGCACTCACCATGAAACCTGATGTTGTTTCAGAACACCAAAATATAAAGTGCTTTGAAACACCAAACTGTGTCAAAACTCGAACGTATTAGATCTGGGGATGTTTTTATAGTTTTTATGCATCGGCTTATACCCCAACAAAATGTTTATTGACTTGCTTTCCTACTGCAGGACGGACTAACAAGCCCACAATAAGCCTACAGTTAATATGGTGTCTCCTGACCAGCCTCCTCACGTCACTGTAGCTGGGTTTCCATTAAAGCAGCCTAATTTTGGTGAATTATGATCGATCCAATTCAAAAAGTTGAATGGAAATGGTAAAATCCAATACATGTTTTTACGCTCTCTTGAAGCGGGAAATGTATTTGTCAATAAGTAAATAATGCAATAAATAGCAATTTGTCAAATAAACAATGACATAGGCTTGGGATGGTCGGCCAGACGAATGGGTCAATTTCATTGCACAATAGTTAAAAAGTGACATTGGACATTCTGTCTGTAAAATACAATATAGTTATATTATTCTGCAGTCCAGAAGTACCGTCCTTTTTGTTGATTTTTTATAAAATTAACTAACCTGTTGCAAATAAATGACTCCTTGGTTACTGCAGACAAACACTTGGCTAACCAAGGGTAGAAACATGGACGTGTTTTCCAGTATTACTCTTTATTTATTTAGGGATTTGTATATTGTCATGGTTGCAGTTCAGTTCTGCAGTTATGATGAATGTCTTTGGTAAGCAGCTGGGTAATAAGTGGGATAACGTACAGGGAGCTGATCATTATCGCAAAATAAGCCCTGACAGGGTGAATCAAGATCCCCACATGAAGCCAAGGATAATGACTGGCTTGCTGCACCTTGTCCCTCACATCATCATTCTAATCATTCTAATGAAATATGGAGAGATTCTTTACATTTTCCTAGTGGATCAGTTTTTTAGATTTATTTTTTGTGTGTGGGGGACATCCAGGAAGTCTATTAATTCACTGGTAAAAATGCACCCCATTCACATTATAATATTTAGCAACTTTTCAAAATGTTTTATTTAAGAATACACCCGTATTATCAGCCTAAATTGGGGCTGCAACAGAGAAGAGTGTCCCATCCCCTTTAATTGAGACGCTGTAGAGTTGCTCTGTTTGCACAAATACATTTCTGGTATTGTACACAGGCGAGAAATCTTCTTGGCACACGGGTCTAATGAGAGATCTCTGGATGCACACACTGATATGAAAACACTCAATTTAGCACAATAGAATAACGATACAACAGAGAAACCTTGACCATGTCTCATATGGTATGAATAATTCCCCTATACTTAATTTAAGTGAGTTGGTACATGTGTCTTTCTGAGGATCTGTGTGTTCGTTGGCTTGCTCGTTAATTTGTTCGTTCGTGTGTAACACATTTTGCAATGCGCAGTGCTTACAGGAATTGTGGGAAGCGCTTGTTTGGACCACGCAGAGGTCTGCATACGGGAAATACACGTTTGTACACCAGGTAACACAGTAGAAGTCACACAAATTGTACATGGTACATTCGCATACTAAGAAGTAAGCTTAGAAGTTTTCTAACTGTAGTGGCAAAGTTAATGCATTAAATACAATATTTTGCTCAGCATTTTCTCTTAGTAATAACAGCTCAGATTTATTTCTCCTTTATTTGTACAGGGGAAACCCAACTGAGACCTGGATCTCTTTTACAGTGGTGCCCTGTAGGAAGCAGCCCCGTGGCTCATGATATGCAGAATGTGTCTGCGTTTGCTTCATATATGGTTTGTAAATAACCCAGTATGGCCTATTTTTACTGAACATTTGTCAGGCAGTTTGCACTCTGCCAACCAGTTTGCTAGATCAGCAAAATGAAGTAAATAATTTATTCCTTACACAGATCGTTATGCAGCGCACTAAGGTAAGATAGTTGTTTATATGTAACTGGCTTTGCTCACACAAGAGGTAACACGCAAGTCAGTGACATTCAGAGCCATGCACTTATCCATCTACAGCGGATTTTCATGTTTGCATAATGATCCCACCAAGCATCCATAATTAGTTCTGTGTGATATAATTCCATGTTGGAGCTAGTAACAGGAACAAAACAGAGGGAGGTCTGCAGCCGGATCCTTTTGTGGAGAGGGGAAGACATTTGCATCTAAGCAGGACATACATTTTCAAAGACAGAAGAAAATAGATAGTTACCACCAGTCTATTAGTTCATGTATTTGCTAGCGAGAACAGAAATACAATTATAAATACAAAAATAGGAACACCTTTGTGAAATATATATTTTTAGATAGTTCGATTTACCAAGGAAAGCACTTCATGACTCAAACCTGAACAACCCACATACTCATAGCAAGCGGCATGAATAAATTACACTTAATGTTGTCTGATGCAACTGGTTTTCACAAAAAAGAATAATGAAAGCACATAGTTTTTTTTGGTGTACCATGTTTTATCTCACTTTTACGATGTTGAGTGTAATTTACAAACTCTCTGTCATTCTCTTTGCCATTCATGTACTACAGCACAACTATATAGCACAACCAAGTGCTATATACAACAATAAATACAAAATATAAAAGCCGATGATATCGTTATATTAAAAATGCTGGGCATTAAATTAAAGAATAGAATAAATCCACCAGGAATAAAATCTGTGAAAATAAACTATGTCAATAGCATATCTATACAAATGTGTTTCAATAAGTGATTATAAGAAGATTTACAAATAATTTGAGAGAGAACAGATGTAACAGCATGGCATGAGCTGGATTTGAACCCATACAACTCCAGCCAGATTATATCCTTATCCTGCTGTGAAATCATGACTTGTTTACTTCCAAGAGAAGACAACAATTAAAGGTATTCTGTGTAAACATTTTACTTTAATCTAGCCTACAATCTTCTCAGTAGGTGTGATGGAAGTATGAACATCTAATCCATTCTTTCCCCGTGTGGTTTGTCTCTGTCCCCTGTATTCAGCTCAATGTATTTTTTTCTGGGCCGTAAAAAAAAGTCCCTCCCCTATAGCTGGAGACCCTCCGACCCTTTATGAATGTTCAGGTTCAACCAGCGCCTCAAAGGACAAGTACGTACTGCAAAATAGGCCAGAGGAGCAACCAGTCGTAGGGCAAACTCCCAAATTGCCTTATCGAGTAAGGTCAGAAACCAGATTTAACATTGGTAGTACTATTGAAAGATGAAGGAACGTGAGACAGGCACAAAGGAATGAAAACTGATGCCGAAAAGTGTGGAAATGCAGCTTTTGCCAAGATTTAGTTTTAGCCCATGTCCACAGTCATGCCACATGAATCCCCTTGTAAATTCAAATTCAACTGTATAATCACACATGCCCAGGCAGACAGAGTGCCGCACACAGTGAAATTATTTCTCTGCGTTTTTCCCATCATGGACCCCCCGGCTATACATACAGGTAATTCATTGTACTGCACACATACAGAATTTTTGTTTTGTTTTGTTTATTTGGTGATTAAAAAAAAAAACATTTACAAAAAAGGCAGATATAGGCCAACACACATGACATAAAGTACAAATCTAAATCACAGAGCCCGAAGGCTTATTTCCATTGTTGCCCGGATACACGCACAAGCTGCAGGGGCTGGAGCAGAAGGCAGCTACATAGAGTCCGTGGAGCAATTAGGGGTTAAGTTCAAGTTCATTTATATATATAGCCCTTTATCACAAGCATGGCTCAAAGGACTTTACAGAAAACCAAATAAGATCTAACTCAACAACAATCAACTGAAGAACATAATCATGTAAGACAAACACAGGGAAGCAGATTAAAGCACAAGACACACAATGGGACATTTTTGCAGGACATAGCAAGCCTACCTATTCTACAAAGCCTAAACTACCCGGCACCATCGAGGCATGCAAGGAAAAACCTCCAAGAAAACCTTATATGGGGGGAAAATGGGAGAAAACCTTGGGTGGGCCGAGTCAAAGAGGAATCCTCCACCAAGAAGGCTGAGTGTGCAGTAGATGCCGGGACAAACAGTGGAATGGACAGTAACATAGGCAGTGACAGTGACATTAGAAACAGATGAGGCAGAGAGGTGAAAGAGGCAGAGAGATGGGGCCATGGTTGGTGATGATGTCCGCAGAAACAAGGGCAGCGCTCGCGATTTACAGCCACGTAGAAGCAGCATCAGAGATGCGACAATGGCCAGCACCCGCATCCACTGCCAGGTAGGAACACTGCACCGGTTTCTGAGGAAGAGGAAGGGCAGACACACTTGTGTGTGTGTTCTTGAGCAAATGCCTTGCTTAAAGGCACAACGGCAGGAACTAGCACCTGATTATGACTCCGACAAGCCTCCAGTTGCTAGCTCACGTCTTGCCAGATTTGTTTCCCGTCTGACTCGGGATTCAAACTAGCGACCTTCCGGCTACAAGCCTGCTTCTGTACCTCTGGAGTACCCTTTGCAAACCTTTTCATTACGTATTCTTCAGCTTGGTTGAACAGTTTTTCTTGGTTTGAAAACACATTGATGGTGTTTTGAGACACTCTCCTCTGGCAGTGATTGGGTCTCAGGTTGATTAAAGCAACTGCCAAATACCCTCTAAAACCAAGAGCTCTCAAGGAAACAAAGAGTTTTACCCAAACGATGTGTGTCATCAGATGCACCTGTTTTATGCTACGTGTGACACTGTATTTAAAAGGCCATGCTTTGTTGTACAATAATCCTGAAGGCATTATCTGGAACAGGGTTAGTCACAGCATGTGTCACTGCCCAGGGTGAGAGGGGGCTTAGAGATATTTTTGTGCCTAGTGCCCTGGGCTCTGCTGGTCTTCCCCTAGCACCACGTCTTTAAAATAGGCAAATCTAACATGCACAGAAGATTGCAAGGTACTATGTCTCTACCTATTATAATATCTGCTAAGTATGATCACTTTACATAAACTGCCAGTGGTAACCAGGAGACAGCAAATAACGAATGCTCATTTTTGAGCTGTAAAACGTGTTGTGTGTGATGATGTTGAGGTAAATGGTTGGCAGTTGTGAAAGCTCCAATCTTATTGTTTGCCATCAGTCTGTTTATGCTGAAGTGATACTTGACTAAACTCTGCAATAGGCAAAAGGTGTCTAGACAAGAGCTTGGCTCTCATGCGCAGATTTCCATATTTATTGCTTGGAAATCCTGCGGGGAGTTCAACTGAATGCCAATCGTAGAGATGACTCACTGAGACAAATATGTATCTCCTGTCTGCACCGTATAACAAAGGCTCCCATGCGAGGTTCGATCGGTTGACGTCTTCCTTTCAAGCTAAATGTTGTTCTTTTGGTAGCCATCTGTGTTGAGATTCGACCTGTGATCCATCCTGTTGGCAGCTGTGTGGAGACCCGAGCGGATTGGAGTGGCTTCTTTCTATGTCGCAGCAGCTAAAGATCCATCTGAGAGCAATGCGGAGGCGTGTTTGTTTTTTGACAAGACTCTTGGAGTCGTTTCGTGAGTAGGATTAGCACGGCGCATCGACAAGCAGTGTCCCGCCTACAGTTCTATTGACATATATAAATGCTTCTGAATTTGTGTGTGAGGTGTGTGTGTGTGTGTGTGTGTGTGTGTGTGTTTGTGTGTGCACGTTCAGCTCCGCCTGGGGGAGGGCGCACCTCACACCTCCATACATGCACATGCACACGCACACACACTAACACACACATACACATACACACACACATACACACACACACACACACTCAAACACTCTTTAGAGCAGAGACATTTCAAATTGTATCTAATGCAAATGTACGTATTGCCATTGGTGAACCTCAAGTCAATTATAATGCCATGATTGTTTTGAACAGGCTGAAGGTGGAGGCACCTCAAAACATTAGTATGCCAATGTGTTTAAAGGCCAATTTCACCCCGCATGCCTCTGGAACAAAACCCTCCAAGAATTAGCATTTCAACAGAATATCACTTTCCGCTGCCTATTTATGAAACTCTGCATCCTGTTTCACATTTTCTAGTCTGGATGCATAATCACATTTGTTCCAAGTTGCCTTCGTTGAGTTGTAATCGACAGAAATAGATGCACAGGGGACTGGCAGAACAGTAACGGTTACTGTTCTTGTTTCTCGTGGGGATTTTTCTTGAGTGTGTGACGTGGTAATTTGATGTATTATATTCATCATCACCAGAAAATGGGAATGAATAGAAGATATTCATGGTCCTCCAGGCATAAATGTTGGTCTCATGCTGTACAAGGAATTATTGTAAAGCTTTATATGCTTCACAGAGGTGCACCAGTTCCATATCAAAATGGATTCTCAATTCCCTCATATAAAAGGACAAATTAGAGCATTATATCCCCTGTGCATCCCTCCATCTTTTCCCCCTTTTTCATTGGGAGTGTGTTTAATGAGGGCTGGGGACTCTTGGTGACCCCGCCCCTTTACAGAGGGAACTAATTAGCCGGTTCCCTCCTGTCACCGCTGCCACCAGATGAACACAAACAAGGCCTTACAGGTGGAGAAGAACAAAAGAAAAAAGAAAATTCCCCCTTTCTCTCTGTCGGTCTGTCTCACGCATATGCTTCCTCAATTGCTCTCTTTCTCTCAATCTCTCGCTTACTTAATCATAATAGGCCACTCTCTAAAAAGCTAGGTATAACTGTCCTGTGAGCAGTTCAATGTAATTTTACGATACAAACATGCACACACACACAAACATGCACTGATATGCAAATTATTGCTTGCATGCATTACATGCACGCACACGGATGTATCTAGTGTAATAGTGAATGACTATTCTGCAATGGACATTTAAATAATAACTTTTGACATGGTTTTAAGGGGACAGAATCAAAACATGTCACGGCTGTACTCAGTGTATGCTGTGTGAGTCAAGCAAATCTATTAAAAATAAAGCGTTTGCCAGAGCAAAACTGTTTCTAAATTTTTGCTTTGAAATGCTCCATCCCTGGAGCATACAATAAATGAGGCTCCGGTGAGCAGACCATAACTTTCCTCAACAAATCACGACATTTTACGAGCTATAGATGTGCAGTATGTGGTTTAACAACATCCTACAAAAACAACCACATAAAAAGTCATTGTGCTGACAGAACGCAGTGGACCAGGTACAGACACACGTTAACAGAAATGCAGAACATTGATCCATTACCCACAGACGTTTTTGTAAATTAACGATATGCATGTAACTCCAGGGATGCGATTTGTGCTTTCATATTTTATTATTTATTTTTCAAAAATTTAATAATTGAAAATGAATTGAACTATATATGAATATTGAATTAAAGAGACTGTCACCGTGTTCCTCTGCTGAGGTGCACTCTAAACTCTGCAAGAAAGGAGTACCAAGAGTGCAGACTTTTGCAAGGTTGGTGAAAAAAGCATTAGAGTACATATCAAAGGAGAAGAGCATGTCAATTATTTATCAAAGTGAGGGAAAACCACAAAGGGCAGATGCATAAACAAAGTTATGGAGCTACAGGATGCTATGATGGAAACAGATGAGGACAGGAAGAATAGAGACCAGCCCAAAAGCACATTTCAAGCATTCACAATTTTACAAGGTCATTAGAAATAATCGATACATAGAATATATTATATACCCTGAAACAAAATCACATTTAAATTGATAATTGCACCAAAATAAACACATTTCTTTCATTTCAATACCTAAACAATAGCAGCAAAATCACACGTGATTCTACATGTGTATACAGAGATGTAAGTGTTCTTTGTGACCCATAAAGGCTGCCGGGTGAACCAGTAGCATCGGCTACAATGTTTATTTGCTGTAAAAGGTCAACTTCTCCGCATATACCGTAGGCATGAAAACACACACGGAATTGTTTGCAAGTGTGTATTGCACATGTTTGTGTCCGCATGTGCAAAGCTTTGTTTGCTTCCATGACATTTAATTCTCATTTACACGGGATTCAAATTCAATACATACACGCCCATGCACGGGAACAGCCACACACATCTAAATGTATGAGGTCCAGATTATATTGTTATGGATCCCTTTCAGGTTATTTTTAAAAGGTGTATTTCTGTGTTGAAACATCTAAATTGAAAAAAAACCACAAAAAAAACCAAAAAAAAACCAGTGACCAAATCATTGAACCCTAAAGTTGATTAGTGTTGCCTTTGCACGTCCATTTATCACCCTCAATACTGTGATATGAGGAACCCTGGCGAGGCTAAGATATGCAGACAGACTCGCGGCTCCCTGCATCCACCAAGAACAGAAGCCTGATTCTCCCACCTGCAAAGTCTCCATCTGCTCCCCCTGCACAGCGGAACAACAAAAAGCTCCATAACCCAAATACCCAGACAAACCAACCTGGACTGTAATACCGTATGACAATTTGCATTCGACACAGGCATATCTGCTTGATGCGTCGCAGTTCTTTTCCGTGGCTACAATTGTTTTCCAGAATAAATGTTTTTGATGCTCCGAGATGTGTTTCTGTCTCTCCAAATCACATTCCGTGTTTTGTGTTATATCTCAGCTCTCACATCAGCGGGAGATGGTGCAGCAGAAAGGTGCTGGAGAGGAAAGAGGATGAGCGTATGTCTTGGTACAGTATTAGTTATTCATGTGTGTCTGCCCTGAAGACCAAAGAACGTTCACCACAGCCCCACAGTAACGCAAATGCATAGTCAAAAAATAAAGTAGCAATGCAGATCCCAACAGTCTCTAGAGAGGAGATTAATAGGATCTCCATGAAGTGAATATTCCAGAGGTGATGGAGGAATGAGGCCACTTTAAATCCCATTACTATGTAATCAAGCGTCGTTTCTCACTCTAGATGATCCAGTGAAGGCACAGTGGGATCATGCACAGACGAACCTGAGCGGTACGGTATTGGCGGGTAACAATGGTGTGAGCGTGAGGGCCACGTGTTTCTCTTCATTAAGCGATAAATAATGCAGAGGAATCATATGAATAATTCCCCCCCCCCTAATGGATATTGCATGCTCAGAAAGGATTTCCAGTTTCAGTTTTAAAAGATGTAGCATGTGAAATGATGCATCGCTATGGGACAAAGTGATTTTGCAAGGGAAGTGGAGAAGGGAAAGCATCAGAGAGAGAGAGAGTGAGAGAGGAGAGAGAAAGACAAACCCTGTCAGGCCTTGCCTCAGATATGCTAATATATTGGGTCTAATTGTTCAACATTAGGGTGGCTATAGATCATTTATATGTTGCTCTACTTTTCCTTTACAATGGGAAGTCTAGCTTGATGAGGATCTTTAAAATATTTAGAATGTCTTTTTTTTTTTAAACGTAAATCAGCCATGACTTTAGTTAGAAGTTAAGGGTTATGGTGGGTTGTGGTCGGTGACTTTAGAATGGAATAGAGGTGATAACCGTCCTCAAAGTGGACGGGGAGGCGCAGCCGTTTTGTCAGACGGATCCTTGCCCATAACATTTCAGTTTAGTCTCTGATTAGAAATCAATAGGTGAAAAGCTGAACATATGGATGTCAAGTGTGGAGATTACATTTCCCATCCGTCTGAATGTAGGATTGCTCCTAGTTTATTCCCTTCATCAGAACTCTGGGATGGCACATTGCAGATTGCATGTCCATTGAAAATTCAGCCTGTCAACAGTAGATAGGGTGGAAAGCACGACAACCCGTGGAAATTCAAATAGCGTATCCGATAACGCATGCAGGCTTCTCCATAATGGTGTGATCGGTTGGATGGATGATGGATTTTAACAACACAATAAAATGCCTTTCTTCGGTGTTTCATAACCTTGGTCATGATGTGCAAGAAACAGGGGACGCATATGACAGTTTACAAAGCCCCTGCATAAAGGACATGGACTCTTTTCACACTTTTCTGCCCCTTTGATGCCACCTGCATTCACCAGCATGACATACAATATGCATACGTTATCAAAGTTAAAATCAGGCATGAAAGTTTAATAAATACATGAGTAGAGGGAGCAGTGCGAAAGAGAGGTTGATTCGCTGAGGGCAATGTGGAATTGTTTTAAAGGAGCGTATCAGACAAGAAGCAAGAAACCTGAAGAGGAAGAGCAATTGCTATAGGCATTTGCATTTCACATGTGGATATAAGCAATTATACATACCACTGAGGTACGTATAAGCAAAGCTAATTCCCATGCTTTGAACAGAGCCACAGCTTGCCTGCGGACTTAGCAGCTCAGGTGGCAAGCATGGTTAATTTCACCGATTTGGAGAGCGTGTAAGCTTTCGCCTACATGGGCAGCAGCTACATGTTATTTTATCACCAGCAGATGACATGTGGTGTCTTGTCCCCGGACCATAGTCTCTTAATCATACTCTTAATTGCAACCCACTTACCCTTGTGAGCTACATCCTGTTATCTCAGGCAAACAGCGCAACAAGAACCCAGCACAAATTGGGAGAACTGTCCTAGAGCAACAGCAAAGTTTGACCCCCCGCCTACATGCAACCTATTTTCAAATCAGATTGCCCCCCGATTTACCTCCACACGCCAGACAGCATTACCAAGTTAGCCCGCACCAGGGCTGGAGTTGCTAGGCAACTGAAGACACTTGCTCTAGACTGAAATTATTCTTTGATTCTAGGAAATATCTTAGATAATGCTTAGCGGGATAGACATGTGATGTAATTACATAAAACGGTTGTGTCATAATTACAATTTATGTAATATTGTGCTACTTGGGACATCATACTGAAAAAAAGAAGTCTTCATTTAAATACTTTTATTTTCCTCCAAAGTTAGTTACTCTACATGAAAAAAGGTTTTTGCTGTTAAGAATAGGGAAACTGACAAACACACGCATACACACATACAACTAATGATAATGATAATTATTGAATATTGTGTTAACTAGAACTACTATTAATATATATTACTCATTAGACATGTTCATACCAGCAATAATATGAGAATATCATTGCTTAATTAGTTATTATTGAATAAGCTTAAGATAAAGAAAAAAAATCATAGCATTGTAGGAAAAGTGTTCTACCGACTTTCACCAAATGTCATACATTTAGTTAATAAAGCACGTTTGATACGTAGGGCAACATTATTTGTCATATCACTTTGCTTGTGTCAACATGCGCTGCAACGCTGCACTGCACCAGTCATCCACTGCGCAAACCATGGGACTATGTAAATCATACATTAATTGCTGTTCATCTAGTTAACATAATATGTGGGTAGCCACAGACGGCCGGTAATTACCATCTTCTATATGCTTCTCTGCACCGCAGAGACCCATGGGAAATGACTGGGGTTAAAGGTCAGGCGCTGGGAGCTCCATGCTGTGGGTGACCTAGAGCAGCTTCCAGGAGGAGGGGTGTGGGGAAACTGGCTGCTGGGAAACACATAGCTTGTATGTGCTTGGATTATCTATGCCATGAGTGTAAATATGCATATTCATTATCCAGAGATGCCTCCGTCTCACTGAGACTCTCATGACGATTCATGAATATTAGTCATGATTCATGATTTACTGTGGCTGGTAGTTTCAATTGTGAGTAGACAGCACCCTCTACCGGATAGAGGAAGTACTGTCACAATCAGACGTGCGCCCACAGGGGAGCCTCACATTCTTGCCCATGTCTGCTCTGATGTCTTGTAGCGACCCTGGCGAATTGATTCTGATAAGAAATAATAAACCAAAATACTTATTATTTTGCACTTTTTAAAATTGTATATCACCGACGATGTTTTTACCTGTTATTTCCGACTTACATAATATTTATATGCGCAAATAAATCAACTCTAAGCTCAGACGTTTCTATCAAGTGATTGCATGGTGGAAGTACAATAACATTGAAGTTCATGGATGGTAATAGTAGTAGATTTAGGCTGCATTCAACCACTATAGAGCCTGAAAATACATGCACAATTGGGAAGTGAGAAAAGTTGAGTTTGTTGAAATGTCTCACTAGATATACATGATTAAAAAGCCTTGAGCGTTGAAATATGTCACCCAATATACCCCGTGTACAAGAGCCTGCTAATTGCCACTAGAGGTCACTGCATAACCAGTAATAGAGTATGAACAGAGTTTCAACTGTAGCAAAAACAATAGCAGTAAATAAATCATAAATAGATACTAGTATGGCACTGCTGCCATACTATCTG
>OMOT01019372.1:1159-30076 GCA_900312575.1 Acanthochaenus luetkenii | reverse complement strand
ACTTCCACTGCCCGATTACATCCTCAGTTGAGGTCAGTCCGGGTGATGTTTTTATGTGTGGTGCAAATGAGAGGAAGCCGTCTAGAATGACACAGAGGCTTTTGACTTGGGATGAGAAGGGTACAGGGAAGCCGTTGATGATGATGTTTGGAGCTGGAGTGTTTCGTGATTTGGTGAGGGTGGATTTGGAGCCGATGAGCAGGGCCTCAGTTTTGCTACCATTGAGCTTCAGGGAATTCCTGCTCATCCAGCTCCTGATGTTCTCAAGGCAGGTGGTGAGGGAGGTGGGTGGAAGGGCAGTGGTGGGTTTGGAGGAGATGTAGAGCTGTGTATCATCGACATAGAAGTGAAAGTGGACCCTATGGTGACGGAGGATTGTGCCCAGATGGAGGAGATAGATGATGAATAGGAGCGGACCCAATACTGACCCCTAGGGGACACCCAGTGAAACACCCTGACTTGTGATGCCTTAGTTGTACAAACTTTTGTCTACCAGTAAGGTTTAATGTGAACCAGGAGAGTGCAACACC
The DNA here is from genome assembly GCA_900312575.1 of Acanthochaenus luetkenii. Classification (NCBI taxonomy): domain Eukaryota; kingdom Metazoa; phylum Chordata; class Actinopteri; order Beryciformes; family Stephanoberycidae; genus Acanthochaenus; species Acanthochaenus luetkenii. The sequence goes on along the minus strand of OMOT01019372.1, from coordinate 29,546 downwards.
AGTAATCCCAATGCCAGCCAGGCGTTCCAGGAATAGTGGGTGGGAGATGGTGTCGAATGCAGCGCTGAGGTCGAGCAGAGGGGAGGAATGTACTTGTGAAGAGGAATGTACTTCTCCCTACTTTGCTTTTTAGATTGGGTTGTTTCAGATTAGATACACTAGCCCTCGTAATTAAGTCATGAGATTCCCGAACATACTGAAAATACCCAATACAATTATTTGGATATTGACCTTGTAAAATCTTATAAGGTTTAGCTGTTGAATTCTATCTTCAACAGGGAGCCAATTCAACTCTTGGTGGGGCTCATGTGCATTCTTGGACTGAGATAGGGACAACCCTCATTAATGCATTCTGAGTTTTTTTAAGCTTATCTTTTGTTCTTTTAGTTATACTACCTTACCAGGTTATGCAGGTGTACTCATAGTGACATTGAACTAATTATGTAGTTAAAGTGTCACGACTGGGGGACTGGGGGTGGAACCCAAATGGACACAGAGTTGTCAGTGATGTAGAAAAAGGGAAGATTATTGCAGGGACTGAGTTGGGTGAATGGAGGATTGGTTTGGCAGCGGGAAGCAGGAGCGGGGAGTGAGCAGGGCTGGCTGGATGGTCGGCGTGGTGGTGGAGACAGACGACACACAGGGCTGGAGCAGCACAGCAACCAGGCAGACGGACAAACGGTACTGGAATCCTGCGCACAGGGAAACACTCATCAGACTTGGAAACAACATGTATCATAAGGTTAGCACTTAGGAGGCCAAGAACATAGCTACCACGGCGGGTGAATCAACAATCTAGCCATGAGTGGGTGGAAAGCCGGGGTAGATATACACAGGAGGTTAATGAAAATGATGAGGATCAGGTGTGCCTATTACCGCGTCCTCAGGTGATCAGGATTTCAGGAACAAGACAGCCATGCCCACGCCAACACACACAGAGAGAAACAGCCAGGGGGGTCGCTGAAACATAGGGGGGGGGAAACACAAGAGACACTGGGGAACAGGCTGGACACGGTCACAACCATGACATAAAGTCCTTGTGGTTTTTCTAGCTTCCTTGCCAAGCCTAGCCCAATTAGTCAGACCCATGGATGAGTCAGACCCATGGAATACTAAGCAAGCTATGCCTCCCATGGGGTCTAACATCTACACATTGGCTATTTACAAAATACATTTCCCGGCTGGCCAAAAACGACTGCTTATAGAGTTACTTTGACTTACCGGGATGGTGTGTCTTGTCTCTCTCTCAATGTATTCATTATGATGTAAAAACAATATAGTATGGGAAAAAGCAGATTTTCTGTGTATCTCTATACTAGCTAAGATCTTTCCCCAGTGTAAACATACTATACTATATCTTGCGCATGGAAGCTGAACTTCAAAATAAAAGCCCCCTGTTGGCTACGCTTACTTGCACTTTGCAAACCAGTCCCTTCAATGAAGTTAGTGCTGCAGTGTGGCATGAGAAATGACAAGACATACAGATGCTGGCATACATTGGTTATGTATGCAAAGGGAACCTTCTCCTAAGAGGGCAATCAGATAAGTGACTGGTTGGCTCCTATGTGTGCATGTGCCTGATTACATTGTATTGTGTTTGTTTTGTTAAGGGAGAAACTCTATAAGCCCCTCTGGGTTTCTTTAGTCTTCCTTGCCCATGCTCTTCATAATCATGATCACTTGTGTTTTTGTTCTTGATATGTAATGGGTGGTATATAATATTGGTATTTTGTATGAACTACACTTGTGTGCTAAGTAAATACATTTTAAAAAGAGTGGGGAAGTAGTATTTGGTAAGGGGGATAATTGCACTGCAAATATTTTTGCTCAAGTCTGGTTGGGTACCACGCAGCGATTTTCTGCCGCCTCAGGGTTATAGTTCATTCACTGATGTCAACTTTTCCCACTGCGCCGTCGGCTTGCCCTGTGCTGTCAGCTATCCTGCCATGCAAGTGGTTTGCCGCTATCATACTATCAAAAGAAGGCAGAGAGAGTTCAGTTCAGCATGAAAATATGCAAAAAGGTGTGTTAGAAGAATACATATCAAAATAAATAAATAAACGTTACCTTGGTGACGCACAGCTGTTTGTCTCTGCACATACAGTATAGCAGCGAAATACTTGCAAAAACAGAGAACAACACACTCAAATAAGCTTTCAGTTTGCTTTCAAATTGGCAGGTTCACATCTGAGATCAAAATTCCCATTGACATTGCATTGTACTGAAACAGGGTAGTACCAAATTAGCGTCATGTGATCTGACCCAGCTGGGCCTGGCAATTCCGGCTCTGGAACCGATTTCAACTTTTTGACTATGACATAGTAGTCCCCAAAAGGTACAGAAAGACATATTTTACTACTGAAAATGGGCGACATTCCACTTTAAGAGGGTGCAAAAAATAGCAGCAGTAGTATCAGTAACACTTACTGGGACAATACAATTATGTGAAATATCTAAAGAAGTTAAGAACTACATGAATAGTGTTAAGAGGGGCTTTCAAAATTCTATTCCTTTATTGTCCTCTGAGTCATTGGTATTAATCAATAACCTTATTGACCCTCCACAGATATATTATGGTCATTTTGTGCTGTGGGGCAATAAAAATCATACTTGGTGCCCCTTGGCAAATAAGCTCTTTCATTAACTTGAAGATTGGTAGCAGTTTAAGCTTTGTGTAAGTTTGCTGTGGTGCATGCTTTAATGAACTGTACAGTATATGTTTAGCAGACAGTTTGAACAAGTTTAGCAACATACAATAAAGTGCTGCCATTAGTTATATCACAAGGATATAAACTGTCGGCAGTAGCTCAGGAGGGCTAGAGGGTAGAGTTCCTGCCTAGCAACTGCAAGGTTGAAGTCCAGCTCCTCCCGGGAACAAAAAAAATGTCGTAGTGTCCTTGAGCAAGACACCTAACCCCAAATTGCTCCCGTTGAGCAGGTTGGTGCCTTGCATGGCTGCCTCCGTCAACGGCATGATGATATGTACTGTAAGTCACTTTGGATAAAAGCGTCTGCCGTAAAGTAATGTTTTATTGGGAAAAAACAATCTGTTTTCAAGATATACAGTATGTCTATTTTATTTTGTATTTATTTGTACCTTTAATTATTTATTCTTATCAATTTTGTTACACTGAAAAAATTGTGTATTCTTGGTTATGGATTACTTGAGTAATTTATAATTATTTGAAAATGAATATAAAAGCAACAGCAAAATAATGGTTAAAATATCAATGGTTGCAGCCCCTAGTTGGTAATCAAGATGATAGAGCACTATACTTGATCATTAGTGGGCCAACCAAATGTAGTAACCCACTAGTTAACTAGTAGCTACAAAGTCTGTGGTAAGGACTTTATGTCAAATAATAATAATAATAATAATAATAGATGACACACATTAGACCACCGACCACCAAATAGACCAATATTAGACCCCAGACAACCAAATAGACCTACATTAGACTATGGACCCCCCAAATAGAAATACATCAGACCACGGACCCCCAGATAGACTGACATTAGACCACAATTTTAGTCCCAAGGACCCATATGGGGAGATTTTAGTTGTTGATGATTTCTGATATAGTGCCTGTTATCTAGATGGGAGGATAATAGTGGTGAGAGCGAAACCTATGATTACAATAGCTAGTCTTATACATTCTCTAATTGGAATCATGTTTAGTGAGTGACATTTTAGTGAAATATAACAATTCCTCATTTGGCTTGGAACCTGAAACTCCCAAGAACTCCTTGGGGTCCTCGGAACCCTCTTTGAGAACCACTGCTGTAGACAACTTGCAGGCTGCTGAACTAGCATTATGCATGTTATAATGTTATGTGTCTTCACTAGGTACTTTGTATGAAAGGGTAACTGAAGGATAGGTGGATAACAGCATTTTGAAAGTCACAGTAGTTTTATGGTCTTTAGAGAAATGTTGAAAATGCTAACAAGCCATTTACAGACAGCTGAAGTGCAAATCTAAATCCTTCTTCCTTTCTTCCTGTCTGTGTGCAAGGTGTTGTCCATCACCAGCACTGCAGAGTATTGTGAGCAGCATGTTTCCTATGCCTGCCGTATGTCTCGACTGCTCAACACTCCAGGTAATGTCACCATCATCTGACTGGGATCTCAGTCGCACCTTTAGAGAGTAAATGTGAAGCTCTCTCCCCCTCAGCTGAGCTGTAGTGACGTTGCAGTTACTTGATTGAAATAGCCATGGTTTGCCGCACAATGTAGCGCTAGTTTAGTAAATAAAGGTATTCTTACTCCACCCACGGCGACTGAAGTTAATATTGAGAACGGGCCGGGCAGGTGCGGGTAAAATAGGCTACACACAGTACACAGTTCCCGACTAGACTACTGCAACGCTCTTCTGGCTGGACTACCCGCATCTGCCATCTGACCTCTACAGCGCATCCAGAATGCGGCGGCCCGGCTGGTCTTCAAACAACCGAAATCTTCCCATGTCACGCCCCTATTCCGGTCTCTTCACTGGCTTCCCATCTCGGCGCGTATCAAATTTAAGATACTGGAACTGCCCCCCCTTATCTGCAATCCCATGTCAGGTTCCAAACTTCAGCTCGTCCGCTCCGCTCCTCCACTCTTGAGGATCGCCTAGCCCCCCCATCGCTGCGTGGGCTTGGAAGTTGCTCGTCACGGGCTCGACTCTTCGCATCCCTGGCACCGCAATGGTGGAATGAGCTCCCCCCTTCAGTCAGGACAGCTGAATCGCTACCCATCTTCCGCAGGAGACTAAAAACCCATCTTTTCCGACTACACCTAGACCCTACCTGAACTGACCTATCTCCTTCTACTCTTTTCTTTCCCCTAAAAAAATAAAAATAAAAATATTTTTGTTTAACATTTAAAATAAAAAAACACTAACAACACTGACTACTAATGCTACTGCTCCTATTGAAGTGTTTCATGCTACTTGTTCCTATTGAAGTGTTATATGCTACTTGTTCCTATTGAAGTGTTTAGCTGAAGAAAGACTGCGTTGTATAGTTGGTCTGACTGATGTGGACGAAAATAATGTACTATTGTAAGTCGCTTTGGACAAAAGCGTCTGCTAAATGATGTAATGTAATGTAATGCATTAACACAACAGCAGCTCTCTTCCTGGTCAGTAAGCTTTAATGCCACAGTTCAAAGTGAACAGGACTGGTTATTGATAAGGACCTCGCACTGCAGCACCTGTTGGTCAGGACACACTGCTGATGGTGAGCAGTGATTGGCTCACCAGCAGATAATCAGGCTTCCAGCTGCAGGATCAATTTGTCGCAATATCAGGGAGTGTGTGTGCATTCGGAGAGATGCAGCCATTTCAATGTTTCAGGCTGAACTTTAGAGGACATTTGATTGTTATCCACAATTATGTGTGTGTTCTTTCTGAGGATTTCAGACTTCAAAAGAACCTCACTCAGGCACACTCTACGGATGGGACGATGTGGTAATCTCACAATTCATTGAATCACAATGAGGGGTTCACAATTAGATTCAGCCATGATTCAATGTGATCAAAAAAAGTTTGAAGACAACAAAGTATGATTGTACAACATTGCCATTATTTATTTATGACTGAATAATAGCATACCAAGTCCATATAGGAATATCATAGCGATACAACAGGGGATAAAATACCATGAAGTGCAATAAGGTCACTATAAACCCTCTATTACAAACCACAAACACACTATAATCACCTATAGGGATATTACTTGAATATTACAGTGATTTAGCGTTTGGAATATAGAATAAATTATATTTTCTTATAAGTCAGTCAAGGTGGAGCCATTACAGTTATTACATGCATTGTAAATGTCAGGATGTCCTCCTTTCTTGACTTTTCCAAGTCATGAAATGAAAATGTTTGTTATAGTTAATACAGCATCACGTGTCCCATCGCCAGTGCCTGCTGTTTGCAGAAATGGTAACCGTTCCGATGAGTCCGGAGGCACGAAGCGGCCCCGGTAAGCGTTTGGCCTGACTGAAGAAAAGAGGCTTTTGTGGTGGTCTAGAACATGCTGACATATTAGTCGTGTTATATAGACTTGCAAAAACATATAATTTTTGTGTTGTCGACAACTCCTTCATTGCTTTCAATTCTCACAGTATTGCCATACTGTTGATTTAAACTTAGATGGAGCATCATCAATTAAAAGTTCCTCTTCCTTGTCCGCCATGTCTGCAACTTGGCTTTGTAGTTTTGCATTGTAGTGTTTGCACCCTCTGTTGTAAAAACTATGAATTGGGCAGAGAAGGAAAAGGGGGAGAGGAAGCAAGCAGATTTAGGAGACAATGTAGCTCACACACAGCGTTCAATCATTATGTCCCACGAAGTACATCGTCATGTATTTACATCGCAAATTATTGTACTACGATGTATCGTCCCATCCCTAGCGCACACACCTATAATTAAACAGCTTCCCTCCTCACATCCATTGTTTTTTGAGTTGCCTGCAGTAGATTTGACTACAAACCCATTGATTGTGATGTTCACACACACACACACACACCCCCACACACACCCACACTAGAGCCCAGAGACGGCTGTCCGCCCCAATCAGCGAGAGATGGGAGACAGCTGACCCCATTAGGGAGATCGGGCAGAGCCAATCTAGAGAGAGAGCGGCAGGGCTTAAATAGGGGGAGACAGGGCAGAGAGGGGTGCGTGACCCATGGGAGGTGGAGGAGAGAGAGAGAGAGAGAGACAGAAAGCATGAGCAAGTAGTGATAAGAGTGTGTGTGACCGACCGGACCGAGGACCCTGCTGTGTGCTATATCCCTGACCGTCTGAAAGCCCTCCTTGTGCTCGACCATCGCCTGTCTGACAACCCTTCTCCTGCCTTGACCCCTGGACTGAACCACGACCAACCCACAATTGACATTGAGTATCCGAGACTAACCCTTTTCCTCCCCGAAGCAGTAACTAAAGAGATGTTTCTGGTAAAACGCTGTGTGGACATTGCACTTTGTTATTGCCGGCCATGTGGACACTCCTTTTCCCCACGAGTGTGCCACAGTATACATGTCTGCTGGTGTGTGTGTGTGTATGTGCCTAGGGGCTTCGGCTGGTGTGTGCACCCGGTGTCAGCATTGATGAGTGCGTGCAGGGAGTCTTCCACTGCTCCCAGCACTCCCAGCTTCTCCTCTAATTGGCCTCCAGAGGATCAGCAGGCTGGTAGCCGGCTGACCAGCTGATCACACTGATGACTCTCTCTACCTCTATTGCTCTCGCTCCGAGTGGCCACCATTACCTCTCCACCTTCTTCATTCCTCCATTTATCCTTCCATCCATCCAACCATCTATCCCTCGCAACATCTGTCTGTTCATCTCCCTCAAGCTGAGGGGCCTGGACAACATGGCAACCTCCTTCTCGCTGTACTTCCTCCCTCCTTGTTTCACCTATTTCTTCTCCAAACCTGTTTTTCCTTCTCATTCCCCCTATGCATCCATTACCACACTTCTCAGTTTTGATGACGAAAGCAACACAGCGTCGGTCGCTCTTCTCATCTACTTCCTCTCCTTCTTCCTCAGAGATGACAAACATATGCACCATTTTATTGTGTTCAAGTCAAATGACCACGGCATACAGTGGGATGTCCGTTCTATCCAATTCAAATTCTATGCTCCTACACAACATGCCACACAGTGAAAGAAGGAACAGCATCAAAATGAGCGGTGCAGCAGGAAAAACTTAAGCCTGGAAGTATTTTACAAAACAACAATTCTACAAAAATGACGGCAACATGATGGTGTCGTTTTAAGAGTGAAAGTGGGGAGGACCGGCTCAATAAACAATGCTTCTTCAAGTGCAGTCTACAGAGAGCCGCAAAAATCACCCAACTGATCGCGGACATGATTGTGAAAGACACAAGCTCGTTAAACGAAGTGGATGCACAAAACATTATGTCTCTGATTGAGTATGTTGAGCAGTCTTATTCAGTCGCAAGCCGGTGGACGATGACATTGGATTCAACAAATGTATGATCGAGCAGTACGGAATGGAGGCCGTCGAAAAATATGAGCTGACCAGATACCTCCATTCCCAGAGTTTTCTCCAGTGCCAGAGCATCCGGTCAACAAGCTCAGAAACTGCTTGATGAAAATGTGGACATACTACTGCTCACTTGTACACCAAGTTGTGAGTTAAAATATGCTATAGCCAAGTCTGGCCAAAGTCTAGTTTTCTAGTTGAAATAGCCTACAGAGTAACGTTAACATAGTAACATATATTTAATTAGACAGTCAATAACTATGCTTTACTTAAGATCAGATTATTCAGCAAGCTTTTGAAGCTCTGCAAATCCTCACGTTAGGCTACTATTATTGTTAGTAATAGTAGCCTGTATTATAATATAATAGACGTTGTATTATAATAATAATAGCATACCCTAGCCTGTAGTTATAACGAGACACATCTCACATGACATAATCGGGACATGATTGAAGGTCTGTCACAACAACAAAAACACTCTGTGATTGGAAGGCTGTTTTATTAGAATTTCATGACACTAGCTTATTTTAGGAAAACATTTTGAAAAAGTAAAATAGATTCTATTATATTCTAACCTATATTTACCTCCTAATGTTAATCCTTCAAAACCGCTTGCTTACTTACTAGAAGCTGCCTGAGTTTTCGACCAGTGTCATTGGCTATGACATGTCACGGTTAACCGCGGATACACGCCAACATTCTAAGCGCAAACGTGTACAAAAAAAGCCAAAACCCCCATTCCTAATTGCTTCAATTCAATTTAGTCAATTACACAATGACTAAAATTACATACAAAATAATATTAGACTAGAAAATATTGGTGAGAAAGGATGTACATGTAGGAGAAACAAACAGCACTTTTTTTTCCCAAGGAGAGCTCCAAGGATTTCCCCCAGTGTTTTGTTATATTTACATCAATGATAAAACTATTTTAGAAAAATAATTATCATAGGTAATGCTGATATATATATTTTTTTTGGGTCAATAACCATTTAATTAATCGGTTTTGTGACAAGACTGCACATAATAATTGGAGGGTTACATGATTATGTATACTATATATACACTATTGTAAACTGACACTCGGGGCTGGTTTGAGTGTTCACTCGACCACATAATAAATCTACTGTCCACACACAACTCAAAGTACAACACAGTTTTAATGACTGGTAGAAGGAGAGAAGCGGTTAGTTTCGTCCAGGCAAAGGGTTTTACACGGGGCGGGTTCTCAGGCAGTTCGGGGGTCGTGGCAACAGTGGGGTAGTCAGGCAGGCAAGGGTCATTTATTGTGCAGTTGGGGGGGGGTTGCTGGTCACTTGTTGACCATGTTGAACAGTCCAATGGCTGTAGGCACAAAGGAACGCCTAAGGCGCTCCGTCCTGCTTCGTGGTAGGATGAGCCTGTGGCTGAAGGTGCTCCTCATCAGCCTCAGCTCATCATGGAGAGGGTGAGAGGGGTTCTCCAGGATGGTATTGATCTTCCCCCTCATCCTCCTCTCTGCCACTACCTCCAGACTGTCCAGTTTGACTCCCACAACAGAGCTGGCCTTCTTCACCAGTTTGTTCAGCCTGTTGGCATCCCGTCTTGATGCCGCCTCACCAGCACGCCACAACGAAGAAGAGTGCACTGGCTACTACAGATTGGTAAAACATCTGCAGCATCCTGTTACACACATTGAAGGACCTGAGCCTCCTCAGGAAGAACAACCTGCTCTGTCCTTTCCTGTAGAGGGCCTCAGTGTTGTCCGACCCGTTCAGTTTGTTATTGATCTGCACTCCTAGGAACCTGTATGAGTGCACCATCTCCCGGTACTGACGCTGGCTGCTCACCAGGGCTGCGAGTTCGTCCGTCTTGTTGGCCAGCGATCTCACGTTCCCCATTACCACCAACGGAAGGTAAGGTTTGAATCTCCTATTCCTCTCCTTCTCCCTCATCTTCCGACCGGCTCTCGTTCACCATCTGTGTTTCCGTAGCTCCGCCGGTATTCCTGCCATCGGAGCGGATGCCGTAGCCTTTAGCGCGAGGAGCTCCTCCCGGGTATAGCATAGCATTTTCAGTTGGTCGTTTCAAGCGTCGCAAATAAAGACAGTACAACCTCTAAGCCTAGAGCTAGGATGTTGTTACGTGGTAAGTGTAAGTGTCCACGGTAAACGAAGAAGTACTGATCTAGGATTAGTGGGTAAGTCACATGACCTTATACTGTTCGCTGTGACTTGAAAGCCAATCTGGTCCCAGATCAGCACTCCTATTCTAAGATGCTTGATAAGTGAGGCCCCAGGTGATTTCACTGATTAACACACCTTCAACCAGAGAGGAGGAGCTAATCAGTGAAATCACCTGGTGTAGTGTTTGGTTGGATTGAAAACCTGCAGCCTCTCGGCCCTCCATGGCACATGATTGCCCATCCCTGCGCCTAACCCCTAAAAATGAACAAATAAAACAGAAAAAGTAGACCAAAAACTACAAGAAAAATAAAATTGGGTCTTAAAAAATAAAACGTTATAAAAGAAAACATAATTACGTGGTAAAAATTTGATAAATAAAAAGGTAAACAGTAAAGGAAACAAAAGGTGGTCCAATTTTCTTTTTACATATTTTTTTACCTTCTGAACTTCCAGAGCGCAGCCCATCAGTGCCCCGACACTCCCGACTTCTCGCAGCGTTTTCTTGCTGTTGACATCGGCTCGCCACGACAGATTCCGCAAAACACTAGCGATCACCTGTGGAAAATCAAATAAGAATTTTCTAAAAGTCTAGGAAAAATATGAGAAAATGTAAGATGAATATAAAAAATGATATATATATTTTTGAAACTAAACCCCAAAAGTGACTCTGGAGGTGAGAAGTCCTCCACTTCAAATGACATTTCTGTTGCAAATGTATTAAGAGCAGCTACCGGATTCGTTGTCTGTGTGTGTGTTGGGGGTGGGAGCAGAGAGGGAGGGGGACTTGCAGGGAAATTTCACATTTACCTGCTGCAGATCTTCACTTTCTGACTTCAGTTGAGCCACCATGGCACGCATGCAGCCTTTCATAGAGCACAGCGTGGCCTGATGGGGGAAAAAATACAAAAACATGATGAACTAGTTTGTTTTTAGTAGTTTACTGGTTTTAGAGTGGAAAATAACATTGGAAAACTCACACTTGTCGATTGATTCACCCCCACCCCCCACTTGTTGGCCACGCCCCCTCACCTTATTGGCCACGTCCCCGAAGGTGAGGTTGGTGAGCGCCATGCCGGTGTAGCGCCGCAGCGTCACGCTGTAGTGCTCGCTGGTCAGGCCAAACACCTCGCAGTCCACCTGCAGCAGCTCGCCGATGGCCTGCAGGCCACCTGGAGAGAGAGACGAGATTATGTTATATGTGATTTATGGTATATTGTATACAGGCACTTTTATTATGTTCTTGTGATGTATCACACATTTTATTGTTGTCGTCTTGGCCAGATCTCCCTTGTAAAAGACATCTCGTATCTCAATGGGACTTCCTGGTTAAATAAAGGTTAAATATATTATTGTCTTTTTTTAAACCAGGCGGTAAGACCAGGAGGTGAAGCGAGTCAGGAAAGCGAGAAAAAAATGAAACAAAATGAACATGTGAAAGGAGTGGAATAAACGGTATTGTAGCCAGAACAGGTACATTTTTAAAGGAATTGAAACATTGAGAAAAAACATGCAAATAATAAACAAATAATCTATTTGTCAGCTTACCCAGTTCGTTCATGGCGTGGCGGTGTTCCTCATCGAAGGAAAGTTTCATCAAGACGCAAACGGCCGGACAGATCTGATGCTCCACTGGAGACGGCACTGTGGTAGAAAATTCACAGAAAAAACAATTCTGAAATCAAGAATTCATCATGCTGGTGTGATGTTTTTCTGTGTTTTTTATTTAATGCAATTTGTTGATGTTTTATTGGCAGTTTATGCCAATTAGATTGTTTTTGCAGATTTTGTCATTTTTGGACTGTTGTTTATGTAATTTTCCCCTCTATCCATCCAGCTTTCCTCTCACTATTTTTCTGGTGGTTTTCTTGCCATTTCTGGAAATGTGTCTAGTTTCTGGCCTCTTTTTTGGGTAATTTCTTGTACTCGTCATTTTTTCTTCTATTGTTCTCCCTTCTTCACTGGGGTTCTCCCCCTACTCCACTCCTCTCGTTTTTTTAAATTTTCCCCACTATTTGAAAAGCGTCATTTTATGCCAATTTAAAGAATATTTTCAGTTTGTCATGTTTCTCTCCATTCCTCCTTCCTCTGCTTCTCTTTTATTTAATACTTTTGGGTGTTTTTGCCATGTTTTGCCAAGTTGTGCTTGTTTACAGGAATTTTTTTGAGGGGTAGTTATTTCCTCTCTCCTCTTTTACTCCCTGGAGTTCTCATTCTTGTCGATTCCCGTCTTCTGATTGTTTTGTGGTATTTAGAATGTTTTATGCTGTTTTCTTTGAGCATTTTCTGGTGTTTTTGGTCATTTATAGACCATTTTCTTGTTGCTTTTCCCCTCTCTTCTGTCATTCCCTCTCCTATTATTTGTTGTTGTTTTTTCATCCTTCTCTTCTATCGTTCCCTCCTTTCGTCTACTGGGGTTCTCCTACTGGTCCACTCCTCTGTTGTTTTTTTTAAATGTCATTTTTTCCACACTCCCCCCACTCACTGGGGTTCTCCTCCTGGTCCACCCCTCTCTCATGGTTTTCCTGCCAGAACCAGGAGGTTTCGCAGTAGAGGCGGACCTGCTCCAGTAGGTGCAGCACTCGAATCTCACGGCGCCCCCTCTTGTCATCCGGCTGGCTGTGCACAATGTTGTGCAGTGCCGCCGACGCTCGTGCCCGAGCCTCCTTACTGCCGCGGGAGTTACCTGGGCAACCGGAGAGGGATAGCGAGATAGAGAGAAATTAGCTGAAAAACACCAAGAAAACAAATCAACAACTAGCTCCCCTTCCTTCCTCCTTTCATGGTTACCTAGCAACAGGGAGTCCTTGTCATTGCCGTGCAGCAGCTGGATGAGCAGCGGCAGGCAGCCAGACTGGCGCATGGCGATGCAGGAGTCCTGCGAGCTGGACATGGCCAGCAGCGTGCGTGACATGTCATCCTTATCGTGGGTCCCCAGCATGGAGAGCAGGCTGTACACCATCTCTACCTGAGGTGGGTGGGAATGGGGGGTGGAAAATGGGTTTAAAAACAAATGTATTTTAGATACAACAATAGGAAAAGTGGCAAAAAAATATAACAAAAGACAAAAGAAATACTGGAAAATGTGTTTCCTCCTTAATCGTATTTATGCCTGTTTTTTCCTCGATTGTTTTACCTTGATTCTGTCATTTTTACTAGGAATTGTTAGAGACATAGGGAACAAGTAGTCAGAATTAACCGTGATTTTTTTTTAACATTCGTTTTTTCCCCACAGATTGTCATTTTAATAATAATTTATTTCCTTCCTTCATTCATTCAGTTTTTATTGTTTTGCAGTGTTTTTACTAAATTCTGTCATTTTTCTGACCTTTCTTGTCATTCTGTCACTTCAATTGTCTTGTCGTTTCTGCATCAGATTGTCCTGTCGATTCTCTAGTTTGGCTAAATGTTTTGCTCTATTCTGTCATTTTTACATTTGTCAACTAGTATTTCCCCCCCCCCAATTTTTACATTGTTTTTCAAATCTGGTCATTTGTGTCCCTCAAGTCTGTCTTTACATTCCTTGATTCTTTTTTTTGTTTTTGTCATTTCTGACTAAACTTTTACTAGATCCTAACGTTATTTGTCTTTTTGTACTGATATTGTCCTTGATTCTGTCGTTCTGTCCATTCTGGCATTTCTTGTCATTTGTGTCGTATTGTCATTTTTGAATCATTTGCGTTTTTTGTTGCATTTTTTGTTGTTCTCTTCCATTGTTCTCTCGCTCACCTTGGTTCCCAAGTGGCTGGTGATTCGCCGGGGGACGGAGTAGCCCGCCCCAAGGCTCGCCTCATTGGCCGGTTCGTGGTCCAATCGGCTGCCAGAGCTCTGGGAAAAAGAAAAAAAAAGTATTTAAATGAAATATAAAAAGAGAGAAGGAAGACAAAGGGAACAAAAGAACACTGAAGGACAAGAAATGATGGGAGACAAATTAATGAAATAATGAAATCAAGCAAGGAAAGAAGAAAAAGCAAAGAATCAAGTAAAGAAGGAAAAAGGAAGGAAGAAATAAGTGAGAAACAATTTAGAAAGAAAGGGTGCTTCACCTGAGAGCCGGCCAGTCCGCTGCCGTCGCTCAACCCCTGCACTCCCTCCACCTGTGTGTGTGTGGGGGGAGAAGAGAGAGGGCAAAAGACTATAGATTTGTATGTGAGACTGGATGTGTATTGAAGGGCGAAAAACTAGTTCTGTATGAAAGAGGGTGATAGACAGATTTGCATGGAACACTCTTAACTCTGGTTTTCTCCCTCTTTTATGTGCATGTGTTTGATTTCACGTTTGTGCCTCCCTATTTATGCACGTGGCATGAATATGTGTGTGTGTGTGCGTGATACCTCCTTGTTGGTGTGTGTGCGTGTATGCAGCCGCTGTCCGAGTCTCAGGATGTCCTTCTCGATCTGTTGGATGCGCGCCACCCGGGCCTGTGACACACACAAACGTGCACGTTAAGTCACACACACAAAAGAGGGAAAAAACTGAGATACCGTTGTGGGCAAATTGTAAAGAACATGTATAACATGGCAGTCTTGAGTTTCCAATAATTTCTACAACTCTTATTTTTGTGTGATGGAATGATTGGAGCAAATACGTTCATGAATTATTTGATGAATTTATAATGGTTAATAATAATTGACACCCTATTGATTCAATTGCTACCAAGCATAGAATAACAACTTGTGTCCGCCCCAAAGCAAATACGCAGCCAAACTTCACATTTTGCAGTCCATGTGGCACATTTTGTGTTTATGTCTCATTATTTCATCAATTTCCAATGCAATTGTCATCAAAAGCCACTACTATTGTTTAATTACACTTTAGTTGTCATTTATAGTCTCGCCACAAGCTAGCCTGGTCCTATGCCTCCATGATAATACAGTCTTGTCTTACAGGGCTCGAAATTGCGACCGTTTTGGTCGCATATGCTCCTGAAATTTAGTCTGTGCATCCTCAAAATATAATTGGGAGCATCTGTGCGAGTGTAAATAATTGTTCTGGTGAGACCCTTTTTTTCAGTTTTTTTCTTCTTCACTTGAACGTCCCTTTCTCTGTACATTCGCTAGTGTGCCTTGTTACAGTGACCATTCTAACTAATCAAACGTGAGTTTGAGGTTCTTACCTTTAATGCTGATTCTAGATTGGTTGAGATTAGCCTTCAATCACTCCCTTTCGTGAAACTGAAAACATCCTTCATCTAGTAAGGATAATGTTGGTCCTGCCTGTGTCCCCGGTGCAGTGTGAGATGGGGTTCTCCACAATGAAGTGCATCAAGTCGGACATCAGATCTGCATTAAACCCCAACACGGTTGAAGATCTGATTTGAATCAGTGTAGAGGATCCTCCTCTGGAGACGTTGGATGCCGCGGTCTCAGTGAAGAGATGGATGGAAGAGGGACAGAGAGCCAGGAGACCAAGTTTTAAATCCTGGCCCCAGGATATTGCGTAAAGCCCCAGTTGTGGCCCATCGTGTGTTTTTAAGGCTACGTTCAGTTTTTTGTTACTTTTAAGCCATACTGCTATGTTGTTGTTTTTTTATTGAAAATATTTAGCTCCATACATTTTGGTGGGTGCTCCTAATTTTTGGCTGGTGCTCCTAACTTTTGAAGTTGGGAGCACCTGTGCTACCAAGTGAAAAAGTTAATTTCGAGACCTGTCTTAACATCTATTGGCCGTTTGGTAGTACTACAGATGACAGACTTCACAGTCACCGTAATTCTACATCTTGCAAGCTTTCCAATGAGAGGTTATGGTGTCGACTTTTGTATTGTTGCGTTTTTTTATATTTACTTACAGAAATTGCATTGTACAGTGGAAATGAGTAGTACTTTCAAGCCAGATTCCTTTCCAAGAGGTAAAAAACCTATTTGCCACACATTGATACTTAAGCCAAAATGGAGAGTCCACCTGGACCTATGATCACTAAAACCTTTGCAGAATCTATGTGTTTTGTTATATTTCTATCTACTTTGATACAGTTGTAGTCAAGGACTTGCTGAATACATTCTCTTGGATCATTGCTGTCATGGTGTTATCCACTGTCTAATTTAGGAGACATTTTAGGCGAGGATTAAAATGATGTAATGTAATGTATGTAAGTCGCTTTGGATAAAAGCGTCTCCTAAATGCTGTAATGTAATTAAACTTGAATCAGTCAAAAAAATCTGACCTGCTTTTTGGTTGTTCTTGGTTTACTCTTGACCATCCTGACCAATTTTCTCTCAATGATCGTGGCAGTGACACAAATATGCCATGCACTTTATACCTACAAACAATTGTTTGCACAGTTGACCTTGTGACCTGTAGCTGATTTGAAATGGCTCCAAGTGACTTTCCTGACTTGTTCAAGTCAATGATCAGCTTTTTCAAATCTGTGCTGAGCTCCTTAGACTTTCCCATTGTAGCGTTTGTGGCTGAGTCTGAGTGTATCAAACGAACCCCATTTACTCAGAGAAGTCACCAGCTGTAGTCAATCATAATCACTCACTAGTTAAGAGGCCATGCCACAAAGCAAATTTGATTGCCACAACTTTATACATCACCTAAATTGATAATTCAAGTTGCTGTATGTATATTTGTGACCCAGAGGACTGTCATATTTTCCAGAATACATTTATAAAAGAACCCAAATGCATGAATGTTTTTTATGACAAAGACGTGTGTTCCAATCATTCCATCACAGAAAAATACGAGTTGTAAAAAATAATTGGAAACTCAAGATTGCCAAAATATACATGTTCCTTACAAGTGTATGTATTTTGACCACCTCTCTCTCTCTCACACAGAAAGCAATATATTTCATACTAACCTCTCTCTCTCTCTTATATGAACTGTCTCTCACCCTCTCTCTTAAATACAAATCTAGTGTCTCTCTCATAGAAACCTATAGTAGTCCATCGCCCTCTTTTACAACATTGACATTTCTTCTTTTTTTTCTCAATTCTGTAGTTTTTTGGCAACATTTCTTTGGGTTGTTTTGTTTTGCAATTTTTTCCAACATCTGTCTTTTTCTAGTTTTCTGTGTATCATGTTGTTTTCCCCCCTCTAATCTGAAGTTTCTCAGTTTCTTTGGCTTTTTTCTCTCCTTTCTTTTCCATTTGTGTATTCTGTCGCTTTGTGGAAGCATTTCGGTCATTTCTTGGGGGCAAAATGTGATAATTTCATTTTTACCTCAGGAATCCAGTACCAAAGTGCCACATTTAGATTCCCAACCCCCCTAACCTGTGCCCTCCTCTCCATCTCCTGGCAGGAGCCCAGCTGCTCCTCCATGGCTCCGCGGATTTGCCGTGCCTCAAACTCCAACTGCCGCCGACTCATGTCCGTCTGCAGGGAGAACTGATATGGGGGTGGGGGGGTTAGATGGATGGAGGAATGGAGGGGGGAGGGAGGAAGAGAAATATGAAAGATTCTTTCAAAAATGTTTATTTCATCATATTTAATAGAGAATTACATAATTACAAAATTTGCAAGTTAAACCATTCTAAACAAGCTTAATTTCAAACTATGAAAATGTGTATTATATGAATGGAAATGTTTCGTAATTATTAAAATTGACTCAGTATTTTCTAATTCAACCATTAAAGTAAAAAAGTAAAAAATGAAGTAACAACATTTGGAAATGTAACAACGTGCACATTAAATAACAAAATTGTACAGTATACTCTATGTAATTGAGAAAATGAATGTAGTCAAAGTAAAACATGTAAAGACAAAAATGTATACTTGATTAACCACAACCAAAACATTCAAATGTAACCATTAACTGTTTTTTTAAGCAAACATAAAAAAAGTCAAATATTTACAATTTCTTTACATTTAATTATGAAAACATACATATATTCAATAAAACAAAAAATAGAAAAGACCCATTTTCCCCCTAATTGCACATAAAACTAATGTTTACATTTAATTAGGAAAATGTATATATACATACTATTAAAAATAATTGATTCATGACATCAAACTGTGCACATTTTACCATTAAAAACAAAAAATAGCATTTACAATTTACTGTATATAGTCAACAATTACAGTAACAAAGAATAACATAGTAATCTTACGTTTTCAGCGAGTGGCAGACTGTCGATCCTCTTGGTGAGATTCTGCAGCTGAGTGTAGTACCAGTCCTTCTCCTTCTCCTCCTTCTCCAGCTCAGCCAATAGGAGAGACCTGGCATGAGCCGGAGCCAATTTATTTATTTTATTTATTTACCAGGGACAGTGCACATTAATCAACAAATCAGTTTCCACATCAATGTAAACATCAATGTGTGCCAGAGTTAGCGTGTGAGCTAATTTTAATCAGTAGTCCCTGAGCAGGCTATTACAAAATTAATGGTGTAGTGTCATTAAAAACTTCAGCAAACACAACAAAATGACACAGCAGGCAATACACTACAGGATAATACAAGACAACACAAGACAAGCAAGCACAGCAAAATGACACAACATTGCAATACAATACAAAGCAAGACAATACACAAATACATAACACAGTGACAAATATAATTAAAAACAAGTGTGTTTACAAGCAATGCTTGAAATGAATATTACTCATGATTGCAAATTTGGTTTCATTTAAGCCACCCCTTAAGTTTACGTTTAAAAGTTAGAAAGTTATTGCAGTCTCTTAGATCAGTGGAAAGAGTATTCCAGTAGTGGGTGGCTCTGACTGAGAAGACTGTTTGCCCAAACTTACGTTGTCTAAATGAAACATCACAGTTTCCTCTAGTAGTTGCCTTTGTTGCCCTGCTGTTATTATCCTTCTGAGTTATAAACTGGCTCAGTGGAGGAGGTGCAAGCCCACGTAAGACCTTAAAAATTAGGCAAGCATCTGCAAAACTTTAAAACTAACAAAATTAAATACATTGTACTATATGGGGGTGGTAGCTATTAGCCTTTCGGTCAAGTGTCTTTAGTGTATTTTTGTAAAGGGATTCAAGTGGCCTCAGAGTGTTGCGTTTGGTTGTGATCAGCTTGTAAAACAGTATGATATATGGGAGAAGATCATGGCGTGCATGAAGAGCTTGGCTGCCTCTGTTGTTAAATATGGTAGTTTGTATCTGAAGTTTAAATTTGACAGTATTTATCACTTTTTGAATGTTTGAATCTAGAATGATTCAGAGGTATTTGAACTCTGACACCACATTGAGCTTTACTCCCTTAACAGAATCAGAGCAGAGGGAGATAGGGGTCAATGGGAGGGCCAAGTAATGGAGAAACGATCAAAATGATTACAAATTAAGACAAATGAAAAACAGCACCACTCCCCCACCTCTCCTTCTCCAGCTCGTCCAGGTAGCCATGGCCCCTCCTGGCTCCGGCGGAGGAAGAGGAGGAGGAGGAGGAGGAAGAAGAAGCCGAGGAGGAAGAGAGGGGGGCCGGCAGTGGCTTCGCCCGGGGCTTGAAGCCCGCCGGATCCAGGCTCATCTCTGGAGAGGGAAAGAGGGGGGGGGGGAGGACACTGGGTTAAAAGAAAATAGATTGTAAAAAATAGATCAGTGAAAGAGCAAAAGGAAAAAAAAGACAGAAAAATGACAATAGAGGGAATAAAAAAATCTATTAATAATACAGAGGGGGGAAATGACAGACAAATACAAAGCAGAATGACAGAAAAGTGACAATGGATGGAAAAACTAAAGGACAGGAAAAGTGAAAAATAATAGAAAATGGAGGGATGGAGAGAGAGAGGAGGGGTGAGAGACACTGACTTCAAACACAGAATAAAACACGAAGGACAGACAGAGAGAAGAGACATCCACTGTGTGTGTTGGTTTGCCTTTCAGCCGCTCGATGAACTCCAACTGCGAGCTGCCGGTGTCGCTTGACTCTTCTTCGATGGTGCCCTGCAGCTGCTTCAGCACTTCCTGAGGGAGGAGGGTTGGGGTGGGGGGGACGGTAAAAATAGAAGGTGAAATACAGCATTGATCCACTAGAGGATGAGCTTTAATGTGTATTATTTTTATTGATATGCATTTATTATTTTAAATGATAAT
Organism: Acanthochaenus luetkenii; assembly: GCA_900312575.1. Lineage (NCBI taxonomy): Eukaryota > Metazoa > Chordata > Actinopteri > Beryciformes > Stephanoberycidae > Acanthochaenus > Acanthochaenus luetkenii. The sequence continues at coordinate 9,398 of OMOT01019372.1, read as the reverse complement.
TGTAAAAGTATTTACATTTAGGTTTTAGATTATTTACTTATAATTAATTACATTTACTTTCAACGCAAAGGAGCAGCGGCTCTACTCCAAGTCCCTCACCGATGACTGAGCTTCTCATCTTACCCCTAAGGGAGATGCCAGCTACCCTCCTGAGAAAACCCATTTCGGCCGCTTGTATCCCACCCTTCATGGCCATAGGTGAGAGTAGGAACGAAGATTGACCAGTAGATTGAGAGCTTTGCCTTCTGGTTCATCTCTCTTTTCATCACAACGGTGCGGTAAAGTGAGAGCAATACCGCTCCCGCTGCTCCGATTCTCTGGCCCGTCTCACGTTCCATTGTCCCCTTACATTTGGGGTAAAGACTCATTCCCCTGACCCTCATCCCAGCCACTTCACACTTGGCTGCGAACCGAACCATTGAGTGCTGAAGGTCACAGATCGAAGATGCCATCAGGACCACATCATCCACAAAATGCAATGCGCAGCACACCAAACTGCAACCCCTCCATGACTACGAGTCCGACTTACTGCCGAGAACCCGAACACAGCTCTCGCTTTGGGCGTACAGAGATTGGATGGCCCTGAATAGTGACCCCACTATCCTAAGTCCCCCTTTCAATAAAATAAATACAATCAGGTGAATTAACTCTTAATTAAGCAGTTTTGTAACAAATGAGTCACTTAATATAAACAGCTACCACTTTTACAATAAATAACAGCTTTCTTTTCAATCAGTGGAAAAATACTATTACAAATTATGATTTGTTTTGTACTGCATATCAAAACATCAAAATAAAAAGCCGCTATAGATCAATTGTGCCTGTTGCTTTAAGAGTGTTGCATTCTGGGTAGTTGCAGCAGACTTGTTTTTCATGTCTGTATACATGCAGACATGTTTAGCGGTCAGTGGAGCGGTGAAGACAGCCAGCCGAGTGAAAAGTTCCATGCTTTACACTTTCTTATTACTGGTGGAATTTAAAAAATTACAAAATCATCGGGTGCCGTAAGTCGTGTGTTTTTCCTTGCATGCCTCGAGGGTCTAAGGCTGGTGGTGCCGGGTAGCCTTGTAGAATAGGTAGGCTTGATATGGTTTGCTAAAATGTATATTGTGTGTCTTGTGCTTGGTTCTGTTTCCGTGTTTGTCTCATACTATTCTGTAACTCCTTTGATTGTTGCTCAGGTAGATCTAGTTTGGCTCATTTTCGTAAAGTCCTTTGAGACAGACATGCTTGTGATAAAGGGCTATATAAATAAATGAATGTGAACTTGCGTGAGCGCCGTTAACCCTTGCGAGAGTTAACGACGCTCACGTTCACTAGTTGCAAAATGATCCGTTCAGTTCATCGTTCACCAGAAATATGAGCGCGTTCAATGAACGCCGCTCTTTTAGCGCGTTCATGCACAACACTGATGTTAATGACCAGAGGTTGTCCCTACGGTTCGGAGCAGGTAACGACCATCTGCCCGATGGTAATGTCGAGTGAGCGGTCACTTCAAACTCAAAACCACCTCTCAGAAAAACGCAGACCTCCGTGACTTTTATTTTTGGCGGTTTAACACCGGGTATGTGCCGCTACATCTCTCCAACAACGTAACTACACAGAACTTTCTGGACAGACCGCCATTCAGTAGAAAGTGAGAGCTGCTGATTCGCTATGTCACGATAGTGAGGTGGACAGCGAGGGTCAAAATAGTCTCAGCCGGTCTAAGCACAGAAAAAATACAGCGATGTTTTCCAAATTATTTACCGGCTAGCTGGTGGGTGACCCCAATTTATTTATGCACCAAACCCAAAATTTACCCACATTTGGCGCTCGGCGGGTGTTAATTTTGGACCCTGCCTTGAGGTACCTAAGACCTTTAGACCAGTGTTTCCCAACCCTGGTCCTCGGGGCACAGAGCACTGCTGGTTTTCATTTCAGCCATCTAGTCAGGGAAGGATTTACACCTGGGACGCCAGGTGAATGCAATTAACTACCTGGTAGGAGAGAAAACCAGCAGTGCTCTGTGCCCCGAGGACCAGGGTTGGGAAACACTGCTTTAGACCACAGCTAAAGCCGCAGCTTCAGCAATGGAGGCTTTGAACATTGACCACTCTGGTTAAATACCACAAACCTCCACAGGGATGACAGAAAAGCTCTGCCGGAGGTGAGAGTTGAAAGTCTCCCGGACAGGGGCCTCCTCAAGACATTCCCAGTTCACCCGCACTATACATTTGGGCTTACCAGGTTTGTCCAGAGGCTTCCCCGGTCAGCCGACGCAACTCAGATTATACAATCAAAAAATAGATCGCCCTTCGGCCTAGGGTGCTCTGGTACCATGTACACTTATGAGCATTCTTATGCATGAACATGGTGTTCGTTATGGACAATCCATGACTAGCACAGAAGTCCAATAATAAGCCATCACTCGGGTTTAGATCAGGGATGACGTTCCTCCCAATCACGCACCTCCAAGTGTCCCCATCGTTACCCACATGTGCGTTGAAGTCTCCCAACAGGACTACAGAGTCCCCTATAGTACTCCATTCAGGGTCTCCAAGAAGGCCGATTACTCAGAACTGCTGTTCGGTGCATAAGCACAGACAACAGTCAGTTTTCTCCCCCACAATCCTTAGGCGCAGCGAGGCAACCCTCTTGTCCACCGAGGTAAACTCCCAACGTAGCGGCGCTCAGCCGGTGGATTGTGAGTATCCCCACATCCATGGCAACTCTGGAGAAGAATAGAGTCCAAACACTAGCCAGGAGTACAGTTCCAGAGCCAAGGCCATTCTTAGTCTGGACCCTCACCTGAGACCCTACCATGAGCACAAGGCTCCAGACAACACAGCTCCCAGGTTCATAGGGACACACAAACCCTCTCCTCCACGATAAGGTGATGGCTCCCTGAAGAAAATTATTCTGTATATTGCTTTATCCATGCAATAACAATAACATAAACTATGACAGCAACAGCAGTAACAATACATACTGTATATAAATAATATATCAATATAAACATACATCAGAAACATGTAGAATGTAAATAGATTTTATTTGATTTAATAGCAAAACTAAATTACAATAAAAAAATGAACAGTAAAAACATAATAGTAAAAACTAAAATAGTATAGTAACAAATTAGTATAAAAGTAAAATAGCAAAACAATAGTATAAAAGTAAATAGTAAAAAAATTATGACAAGAAAACAATCAAAAGAAACAATCAAAATGAAAATAAATTCCTCATTTACAATCCCACACTGTAACACCAAGTCTTTCTCTCCTTTCATTCTCCATCTGTCTCTCATCCTTTCTCCCTGTCTGTCTCATTTCTCTGTCTTCTTTTTCTCTCACCTTTACTAAAATTACAAAAAAAGAGCAGTGTAACATTATTCTGTCATTTCTGCACTCACCACGATGAAGCGGCAGCGTTCGGACAGTGCCATGACACACACACAGAAAAAGGGCGATTCCCCTCTTTTTTTCTTGCCGTGAAAAAACAGGATGTGACGTGAGGAAACAGGAAGAGAGAGAGACACAGAGAGAGAGAGAGACAATGGCCCAAAACTAGGAAACCAATGAGAAACAAAATTAAGCAACGACAGAAGGATCGAAAAATGACAAGACAGGAGTGAAAGAATGACAGAATCGAGCAAAAAAAAAGAAAGCAGAAGAAAGAGAGAGCAGAAGAGCGAAACAAAGTGACAAAAGGGCTAAGCACAGAGAAAAAATGAAACAAGAATAAAGAAATTACAGGAAAAAAAACTAAATAAGGACAAAATAAAGCATGGAAAATGACAAAAAAGCTGAAAAAGCTAACCAACGTGACTAAATGGCCACAACAGAAATTAAATAACGATAGGATAAAAAAAATGACAAAATAGAGACGGAAGGACGGAACAAGTGAAAAACAGAGAGAAAATGATTAGAAATTTAAAAACGTAACAAAAAAAACTAAAAATACATATTTGAAAATGTGTTTTAAATAACAAATGTGAAAAACTACTAAACAAAGGGAAAATCAATAAGGAATGAAAGAACAGTAAAAACAAGAAAATAAATGTAAAGAAATGACAAGAAAATAAATTACAAAAGACAGAAGTAAACTTTTATTCATATGGTACTTTTCAAGGACTAGGGCCACAAAGTGCTTCACAAAGTGCAGATAAAAACAACAATAAATATACATACACATACCTACACACATCTATATCATAGACAGTACAGTGACCAACAAACAATTTGTAAAACATCAATTGAAGGCCAGTCTGAACAAATGGGTCTTTAGACGCTGCTTGAAAGTGTCCACAGTGTTCGCAGATCTAATATGTCTAACCGTGGGATAGCCAGCAGTACCTGGTCCAAAGACCTAAGAGACATACCAGTCGAATATGGAGACAGCAGTTCACACCAATATATGTCGGAGCCTGACCATGCAATGCCTTATAGGTAGTCAACATTATTTTAAAATCAATCCTGAATTTAACTGGTAGCCAGTGAAGCATTGCCAATATAGGGGTAATATGAGCCCTTCGGCAGGATCTGGTCAACAGCCTTACAGTGGCATTCTGGACCAACTGGAGTCGATCCAATGCTGACTTGCTAAGGCAGGTAAAAAGGGCATTGCAATAGTCTAGGCAGGATGAAATAAAAGAGTAGATAATTGTTTCCAGCTGAGCAGTAGACACCACAGATCTTATTTTTGCTATATTTCTCAGCTGGAAAACAATTCCTGGACAACACCTTGACATGTTGTTCAAAGTTCATGTACTGGTTAAAAATAACTGGTCTTAATATTAGATAACCACGGACCAAAACACTGCTGCACCTTGGACACTACACTGTCAGGGCCAATAACAAGAACTTTAACATTGAAATACAGTTTTACATTGCTTTAGACACTCACCAATGGTTAGTTGAAGACAGTGGCCAAAACGCTGTAGCCATGTGCAGTCATTCAGTACCAGTGCACTGATGTCATTAGTCGCATTAACCGTAGTTACACAGACCAGGTGATCTTCCAGCAATCCCCATGACTGGAGCGCTTCCCTTAGACCGGTGGCTATCATCGGTCCTCTGGGAAATAGGACGTCTGTCAACATCGACTGCAGTGTCCAGTCTTCTTTGATTAAGTGTATTGTCAAGCTAATGTATGGCTGTGTTGTTCAGCTCGTCCACACACGTTGTTGCAGCACAATATGATACACTGCGAAGCTCCTCTTCTACTTTGGCAATCTCCATATAAGCATGGTAACTCCATGTCACTGAAGTGTTTGCGCCTGGGCATAACGTACCTCGGATTGAGGATATTGACCAGTTCTCTGAAGCCCTTCCTAGCAACGGTGTATATAAACAATAGAGGAAAATATCTATAATATAAATGTTTCTATCATCCCACGATATGTATCGTCATATCGTGCAGCCCTAATGCATGGCATTTAATCCTACATAAGATATGTAACCCCTTAAACCCAAAGGACCCGCGGAGAGTCCGTACTTTTGGTAGTGATAGTTATTGGCGAAAATATGTTTTTTTTTTTTTATGTAGCCCAAGCTACATAACTCGTGTCAGCCCCACAGCAAACACGCAGCCCAACTTCACATCCATGTGTAAATTTTTTATTTACGTCTCATTATTTAATACATTTTCAATGTAATTGTCATCAAAAGTTTCATTTTGAGTCTATCCACATGCTTCTCCATACCAGAAGGCTTGTTTTGTAGAGGGCTCTGGATAACCTGTCCCTATGTCTCCTTGACAATACACTGTCTTGTAATCTTTTGTCCGTTCGGTAGTACTACAGATGATGACATCACCGTCATCTTATTCTACTTCTCGCAAGCTTTCCAATGAGGGCTCATGTGTCCATGTACCTGTCGGCATTGAGTAAGTAATCGTCTTTCTTTTGCAATTAGAACAACGTTGCAGTACTTTAGTTTCGCCGATACTAGTGATGGTAAAGAGACAAAAAAATGGCTATTGTTTACATTGACCGGCCCCCCTCCTCCCGATCAGCTGTTCATGTAAAGGGACAAGCTAACCTTAGCTGACGCATTCGCATTTTTTGTTTGAAATTCGGAGTATGTTGTAACGGCATTCATTATCAAACGTGATATTTTACTTTTTATTTCATACTAGTGGTTTTAGTAGTCAGCTGACTGTAGGCTACTTTGTCCGCTATGTATGCGTTTCAGGGCATTTGATGATGAATGTGACAGTTCTGATTTTATTTCATACTTATTAGTTTCACGAACTCTACAAAACCTCTCAGTTGCCCGACACCCACAGTACAATGGTTGACCATATACTGTAAATGGCCAGAGTCAACTGATTGTGTGATAGGCCTTTGGCACCATTGTGTTTTCTTGTTGTTATTGAAGTACCAGATTACTTTTCAAGTTATACGTTTATAAATATATACTACAATTGGAGATGAAGAGGTCAGTATCTAATTAGGGCTGAAACGATTCCTAGAGAAACTCAATTACTAAAAACTTTAATTACAGGTTGGCTTTGTAAAAATAAAAATAAAAAACAATGATGGAAAATAATGTTGGGAGACAAAACATCTCCTTGCTTCACACCAAATTGTTGGGAAAACCATCCAGTTGTGTAGTCATTTACCTGAACACAAGCAACAGGTGCTTGGTTAAGAGACTTAATGGCATTATAAAACTTCCCATTGACACCAGCCTTTAACAACCTATATTGGAGAAGATCCCTATTAATCCAATCAAGTGCCTTCTTGAAATGAATTAAACAAGATAATGTAGATCTATTTTGCTTAATTCTTGAACGTATAATGGAAGTAGCTGCATATATATGAGCAATATATGCTCTGCCTTTTCTAAATCCATTTTGCACATCCACAAACAAATCTATCCTCTCTAGGTCAACAAGTCTACAATTTAAAAGTGAGGAATACAATTTATACACAAAAGTATTAAGACTTATACCCCTGTAACTGAGTGGTAGCTTGAGATAATTTTTGAAAGATTTCGGGATAAGTTTAATAATACTTTTGCGCCACTGTGTAGGAACAATGCCACTGTCAAAACAAGGCTGAAACTACGCAAATAGCACATTAAACAACCTCTGTGACTTCAACACCTCATTGGAAATTTTGTTAATCTATGTTATGTTAATCCCAGTATCTTTTTTCACTTTACATTTGAGCAATCCATAGCAGCAAGCCAACAGAGAGGGTCCTTTGGTTGTTGCTGCAAACCGCCTCGCCTCAGCGACTTGCCGTAAGTCGGTTTATACGAACTACCCAACGGAACCATACATCCATGGCCGACGGTCCTACCAATCGGGAATGTTGATTTGAATGGGAATTACCGTCCTATCCATTCAAGTTATGTGACACAACCACTCACCTTCATGTTGGAAGCCTCGCTCTCCAGCTTGCTCAGGTGGTTGGAGTTGTCCTGCAGCTCCTGTCGCAGGTTGGAGTTCTCCATCTTCAGAACCTCCACCTGCCTCAGCAGCTGGTCGTAGGAGGCGGCAGACATCTTGGAAGACTGGAGGGAGGGGCCAACAGAGAAAGTACTGCGTTAAGTAGGATTCTAACGAATGAACAAACAAAAAATGGGAAGGAAGGACAAAATGTAAGGAAGGAAAGAAGGAAAGATGGGACAATTGATGGAAGAAAGAAAGGAAGGGGAAAAGAGAAAGGAAGGAAGGGGAAAAGAGGAGAGGAAAGAAGGAAACAAATGGATTCAGGAAAGGATGGAAAACAAGCAAGGAAGGAAGAGAGGAAGGAAGAGGGGAAGGAACAAAGGAGGACCAAAAGTCAGGGAGGAAGGAAGCATGGGAGCTGAAGGGATTTACAAAAGAAGGAAGGGAGGATGGAATGGGAAGGAAGGAAGACAAGAAATGGATGATGAAATTAGGAAAGGAGGAAGGAAAAGGGGGGGAAGAGGAGGAAGGAAGGACAGAATGAAGGAAAAGGGATTTAAGAAGGAAGGAAATTAGGGGAAATGGGAATGAAGGAATTATTGAAAGATGGGACAATTGATGAAAGAAAGAAAGAAAGAAAGAAAGAAAGAAAGAAAGAAAGAAAGAAAGAAAGAAAGAAAGAAAGAAAGAAAGAAAAATGGGAAGGAATTATTGAAAGATGGTGAAGGAAGGACAAAATGTAAGGAAGGAAAGATGGGACAATTGATGGAAGGAAGAAAGGAAGAAAAGAAGGAAGGAAAGAAGGAACTCATCAACTACTACTAAAAGTACTAGAAAAGTACTGCAAATAACAATT
>OMOT01019226.1:6998-29724 GCA_900312575.1 Acanthochaenus luetkenii | reverse complement strand
GATTCCCTTTTCAAAAGCATTGAACTACTGTATATATATTTATCTATATACTGTATATAGATATATATATATGTGTGTGTGGGGTGGAAAGCTTGGAGGGTTTGAAAGATTCTGACACACGCTGACTTCATTTTGATCTAAAAATCTACATTTTCTTAACGTTTCGGCACAGTTAGGCTTTTTTACCCATCTTTGTTTTTACTCCAGTGTTTAAAAACCGAACCAACCTTCAAATAATGCTCTCATGTTTGTATACTTCTATAAAGATATCTCCAATTCAAGATTTCACTATGTAAACAACCGTTTAACGGGATGACACTATGTGATTGAGGCTACAACATAACTTTTCGGGCGCACCAGCGACAAAGAGAAAAGGCGAGGAGCGTGGCTGAAGGTTAGACTGTGTGTGGGCAGAGAAGGGGGAAGTGCTGCTCTGTGCACTAACAGTTCATTTGAACAAGTAGCTATTGCGGTCTAAAATGGCCTGTAATCAATGCTATTTCCAGGACAGTACCCACAAAGAGCAGAGCGTACCAGCAAGCTGACACTCCTCTCTTGTCCTCCTCTCGTCTTCAAGCGTTCTATCTGTCTTCCTCCTCCTCCTCCTCCTCCATCATCATCCTGTCCTTGCACCCCATTTACGCCTCCTCTTCTCCCTTATTTGTGTTTTCCTCATTGTCTCCCTCTTCGCCTCTCTTCCCTCTCCTCTTTTTGTCCCCTACTGATCTCGTTTGTTTCTCACTTCCTGACCATACTCCTCTCCTCTTTTCCCCTCATCTCTTTCATCCCCCTCTGCTATCTTTTCTCTCCTCCTCGGTTCTCTTCTCTCTCGTCCCTTCTCTTCTCCTCTCACCTCTCTGCCTGTATAATTACACGACTTAATACAGTACCCATCAGGAGGACAGCATGCTATTTAGAACAGACAGCAAAGACTATCTAAACCTACAACATTATCCCAAACAGAATCTTCCTACAAACACATAAACACACGCACATGCATATACACACGTGCATATACACACACAAACATGTACACATGCATAACCTTGCACACATAGCTTTTGAAACGACATATTATCGCAAACAAATGTGACTAATCGTTATCTTGTACAAAATATCTGTATGAGCAATAAAGAAAGAAGAAAACATATACATCTTTATTAAATCTCCATGAAACATATTTAGCTATGATTCACATGTTTTAATGTACCTTGTCATGGATGCTTCCAAAATGTATTTTAGTTTTTTTTTGCTTACGGATAAGTTGCTTAATATTACTGCGTAAAATCAAATCATGAGCACAAGTCATGCTTGCTACTAAATCACAGCCTTGACATTAGACACCACATGGTAGGGCAGGTGAAAACACCTGGTTGAGCAACATGCCCACCCTTTGTATTTGTTGTTCTGAGGACGTGATGATAAAATATTTGATTTGAACATGTTTGAGGAAATCTCCCCCTTTACAAATATAATTGTGTGTTTGAATTGCTGATACTTTGGTGCTTTTAAAATCAACTACTCACCATTCCATATATATACTTTCTCAAATCTGTCTACCACGAGGTAAAATGGATTGGATGAGCTGATATTTAATATTTTTTCGTTTCATTACAAATGTATCATCCATTGTGGTTTAAAGCCCCCCCACTTGTCGAGGGACACACCCCACCCACACAGACTATAGGCACAGTCAGTGGTGGGAAGCTGGCAAGATGTGATCTCCGTCCCATGTGGGCTCATTAGTGGCGTATTCAATGGTCACAGTTTAATCTGTGAACTGTGGCAGTAGTTTCAATTCAGTATTCTGTTTTCAAAACTGACACCATTCAAGTTCACCTGCAACTTGTAAACTGGCAGTAAATTCAGTGAGATAAGTGTTGTAATCAATTTAGATGAAAAGATAAGAAGGTATATATGTGAAATATTACATTTTTATTAGATTGAAAATGCATTCAAATACAGTGTGCATATGTTTTAAGATTCAAATCTTTTACAAACTTTTTTGGCACATTATTTCCACAATCTCTTGGCATTAACTAAGGCACTACTCTAAACAACTATTGATGAAATGAGACTAAATGTATGATAAATAGAAGGACTGTCCATTAACCAACTGACCTAGGTTCAAGCCCTGTGTCAGCAAACAGCCACCCTGCTTAAGTGTCCTTGAGCAAGACACTGAGTCCCTACCAGTGCCAGCGGTGCTGTTCTGTAGCTGACTGACCTTTGACCTTCTTGGACGGGGTCAAGTGAAAAGAGAATTTCCCTATGGGGATCAGTCATTGGCACTGTGTTGCCTCATAGCGAGATTGATTCCTGGTCCCAGCCCTTTTCTGTGTGTTCCTGTGAGTTTCCTCCAGGGTATGAATTAGAGAGTCTATCTGTGTTAGCCCTTTGATGGCCTGGCGACCTGTCCACGCGTCTCCCTGCCTTCTGCCCAAAAGCATGCTGGGACAGGCTCCAGCTCCCGTGACCCTGAACAGGATTAAGTGGGCATGAAAAAGAATGAATGAATGAAATGCTTATGAAACATTTATGACTCTTTGAGCTTGTAAAACATTTACTGTAAACTGCAAGGACACTGAAAAGACTAGACTCATTTTAGTAATATTCCCCCAAGGGGCATTTTTCCTCGGGCCGGGGGAATTTTCCCATCAGCTTGGCCAAGACGCCCCTTTTAGTCATAAAATGTAAAATGCTGTAATGCACATACTATTCTTCAGAGCGTTCATGTCATTTGTATCATAATCTCAAATAAAATCTGCATTTCAGATACGTTTTTCAAAGTGTCACACTGTAAGAAGGAACAACCCTTTCACCTGTCCTACCCTACTCCAATCTCATGTATTATTGTTGTCGAATCATAAAGCATTATGGGCCTTTGGATGCACTAATGACTTATTCTGTTCAATACAAGACATCCTGAAATGCACAGAGAACAATGTCCTAGGTGCATAAAGATGTTAAACCCCCTGTATTGATTTCATTTAATCCTCTTAGCCGTCCAACTTTGCAGTGTGAACCCAGCATTGTCTCGTCCACTCTGACTAGACTGCCTCAGACCTCAGACCACATTTGGAAGCAGATTTGCTCTGTGGGATGGCTATGAAAAAAGCCTAAGCCGCCATCTTTATGCACATGGACTCTGTACACAGGAAGGTGGTTTAGCTCCCTCTGGTGCTTGATTTGCCAACGGTTCGGTTTACTGAACTACACAACAGAATAGAGTACAATACAGCTCAAATAACCTTGAAGGGTTTCTTCATCAAAACACCCTTCTTCTCTTCTCACGTGGAGGCCTGCCAGAAGGATCCTACTCAGGAAACCAGGAGAAGCCAGGGAAGAGACAATGTGAGGACACAGTATAGAGGGACATTCATATGAAGTTACTCCGAGGCCTCTTCATTTTTACCGTGCATGTGTAGCCGAAGCCTGGCCTAAGCCAAGCTACTCCGAGGCGGTTTTCAACCATGAGCCCTCTCCCAATCCAACCTTACAGTACAAGCCAAAGTGACCCTGCGCTAACAGGACCAGCAGACAGAAACATCTAGGGAACGTCTCACTTCCTAACCGGGCCACTCCGCCACCATTTCCTATCATTACGACTTGAACGCAAACACAGAAAAACGTCCTGTCGCAATTAAAGGCGAACCGTGGCACAGCAATTTGTCATCAGAGTATTACTGTGCATACCTCCATATTGTTGTGAGAAATGAATCCAACTGCGGAAACAAGACGGCCCTTATGGAAAAGCAGTCGATGTAAAAAGATGAACTATCTGGTATGAAGTATAATTCAGGCCTGCGGTGTATCTGAAAGTGGGTGAGCGTGGTTTGGAAGGGCCGAGAGACAGAAGCCGGTTGATGGGAAGTGGTTTTAACCACTGAAACACAGCACAAGCCTGTATGGGCTCAACTGGCAGGGTTTAGACCGCGATGACGATGGCGTGACATTTAAGTGAGGTGCTGAGGACACGTCATTGTTTAACACTGAGACCAAGGTCTTGAAATATGATTTACATAGTCTGGTTTTGTTCAGCAGCAGAATAGAACGGAGTAGGTACAGTGTGGCACGCCGACTGCACCTTTATCATAAAGCACAGTGATTTGATGGCAGACAGTACAGGTGATGCAGAAGCAAGTGTGAAAGAAGGAAATCAATTAAAAAATAAAGGCGTGTCTATGTGCGTGTCTGTGTGTGTGTGTGTGTGTGTGCGGCAGAACACAACAACATTTCACCAACGGTATTATGCAAAACCGATGTGAAAACACATGAAGAAGGTTTCCTCTGTAGTGCAGGTTGAAGCAGAGCAGGAAGCCGCTGCTGCATTAGAGCGCCATATCTAAATGAGATATCCTGTCTGGTTAGGGGTTACTGGAAATGTACCAAACATATAGGGCCATTTTATCTTAGAAAGGGTCTTAGAATTTGATGTTTGAGGTGAATACTAAGAAAAGCGTGAAAATCATTTGCAGGTATTTCAATGTAATGCAACAGCGTACAACATGTCCAAGAAAGTGTATTTTTAATTGTGTTTTCCTAGTCTAGCTATGCGGTTGATTGTCCTACCTACCTGAACGGGCGCCCCCGGAGCCTGAGCCTGATCAGCACTCTGGAGCGGAAGCCGGAGCTGTCGCTGTGAGAGCGGAACCTGGGAAGGGGCCACAGCAGAGGAAAGCGCTGCAACTCCTGCTGAGTGTCCCTCTCTTCTGTCATCGTCGCATTCAGCCTGCGGTATAGAAGAAAAAAGGGCCCAGGCTTACACTGACAATGCCAGTGGTGGTGAGTGAGCCATGAGTGAGCAGAAGAGAAGTAACTTATCAGCATCATCATGATCATCATCATCATCAGGAGGCTGCCTGCCTGCCCCTCCCCTCTTGCTTCTGTTTAGTTGACTCAGACTCTCTTGTCTGCAGGCTGCAGTGGGCAGATGTTCCTGTGTGTGTAGGCCTATAAACACCCACTGCCTTTGTTGACAGTTGAAAAGACAAATGTACCTATGTTGAAATGTGATCTGACTTTCAAACGCAGGATTGTAAAAGCCATAGCCTATTTAAATACCCCTCAGAATAACTGCTAACCCTGTAGTTCTAATTCTAAACTTGGAAGTTTCATTCCAAAATGAGAAGCCTAGCCTACTCTGAAAAATGGATTGCCTGAACCCCATCCTGAAAAGTAGCCTAAAACAAATTGAATGGCATTTGGTATTTCACTTTACTCGAAGTGGTGCTTATAAGGCATCATAAGCACATTGTGAGTGCATATGGCTACTCAGAGCATGATATAGCTGTATTAACTGTATGATTAATGACATGATATTAAATTCAATATAATTGTGAATATAATTTTCTGATGCTTGTTTCGCGATTTTAATTCTGATGAAACGTTTATCTGTGCTTCTAACGGCCGTATAATCGGCTTGTAATGCATCACAATGCACTTCAAGCAAGTGTATTATTCTTTATTTAAAAAAAGAAAATAGTGACATTTTATGTGATCTAATCAGTTGTAGACTATATTTGTAATATCACATATTAAGCAGTGGTTATTGCATATATTTGCAATCTTTAATGTGGACCCAATATTTATGCGTATGTTCTAATTAATGTAAACGCATTCATTGTTATCTATAGGTTTCAGGACGGAAGTGGTGCACTGGGCTAGTCCCCAAACACGTCCTCAGGTTAAATCATTTAGTGAAGCGTACATTGGAATATATTTTCTTTATCTGGTGCAATCCGAGCCCAGTGGCTTTTTGATAAAATTGAAAACATTGAATATCACTTCAAAATAAACCAAAATAGAGAAAGCCGTTTGAAAGGGAACCCTAAAACCTAACCCACATGTAAAATCTGTCCTATCCATATATTGACTTTGATTTACCTACAAATCAACGGTGAACAGAAGTATTAAATCATGTATTTTTGGTTATGACTGCAATAACAGTAAGTAGGCCTAATTAAACAGAAGTGAATAGAGAATTTTAAGTGGGTGGGCAAGAAGAGTTCCTATGTTGAATGAATGAACGAATGAACATTATTCAACGGCAAATGTAAGACAAGCAACAGGTTTCTGCTGCGGATGTCACACTAGATGTCGCAAAACCCCTCCAGCACTCCGCGACACACTTCCGCAGACTTTACTTCATACCTGATAGGAGCGAAAAGAAAGAAAAGAGCTCTCACTTAGACCTCATATTCCGGGTACCACAAACGTCTGTACGTTCTGAGAGACGTGATATCTTTCATTACAAATGTGGACCAGGTTACACTCAATATGAAACTACTGTTAACACCCAGAGCGATGGTGTCTTTGTGACGTCGTCTCTCTGTTGCCCTTTACTGGCTGGCTGCAGAATAACTTGAAACGTTGCCCACCTCAATATTGGATACGTAGAAATATAAAGATGATACGGTTGGAATAGCTAATTTCAGGGTGTGTGTTTCTGCATACTCATTTTACTTGACATCGCGCTGAGCTAGTTCCTGTTAATATTTATTATTGAGTGAGTCCTCGCATCGAACATAGATCATCTTTGCTCCCCACTCAGCGGCAGACCGCACTGGCACTCGCTTCTGGATGTGGAGTGGAGATGGGTTGAGGCAGAGAGGACAGACACAACAACATCGAGACCGACGGCTGTTGAGTGTATTACAGTAGAGAAGGCACGACTAGGGTAAGCTGTCCGTAAATGTGACGCTAAATTAGCCAATTAGCTGTCGTTTTGATGTTACTGACAGGCGACGTTGCAAATTAACAACATACTTAACGTTAGCTAGCTAGCTATAGCTAACTAACTATACCGTTAACTAAGTTAGTAGCTAGTGTTAGCTACGTGTATGACAAAACTTGTTTGCAAGGCTAACGTTTGGTAGATAACCTTAGCAAAATGGTCGTGTTTTGTTACGCTTGCTACAATACAGGGAACAGCAGGTTTGAGGTGATAAACTAATGCATAGTTAGTTGGGTTTCGTGAACTGTTTCACAAGTTGTGTGGAGCGCATCAAACATAGCAGGTTAACGTGGGCTATGTGTCCGAGCTAAAGCTAGTAAGCACAACATTGCTGATGCTGCTAGCACAAATGTTTTCGAGCGTGTCGTGACAGCCTGTGTCTGAAATGCCAAACGTTAGCTAGATAGTAGAAGACTAAAGATGAACCCTAAACACGTTTAGGTTATTCCTGCACCACCCACAACAGCGAGTACTGGTTTTAACACGCCTAGCTTGAAACACCTAGAAACGATTTGATTGGGATCTCCCCGTCTGTGTAATCTATTCGTGCGAGGCATTTGGTAGTTCACTGTGTGTATCGCTAACATAAGGCATAGCTAACGTTGCTAACACTGAACAGTGAGTAGCTAAAGGCGTCTTCCTTTTGTCGAGTTTGGGGAATTTCAAAACCCACCAGCATAGTGCTGTATTGGACAGGACCAGGCCCTACTAAGGAATTGGAAGTGTAAGGCCAAAGCCTGCCTAATCTGCAGGCCTTACATGCTGCTTTCAGAGCCAGAGAGTGACCAGAAAGGACTCTTTTCAACTGAGCTGGACAGATCTGTAGACATCCTGTCTTTTGATCCTTTCTGGGTTGGCCAGATTTATTTCTGTGAGCTGTTTGAAAGAACTAACATGATCTATTCATTCACAGAATAATAATATATATGCTACTGTCAAACTAACTTTTGCTCAATCGACAATGCATATGTGAGAGAGGAGTGGGTGAAGAGGAATGGCAACCCTCTTGTTAAAAAGCGTTCTTGTTGGTAGAGATTATCAAAAGCATCCTCCTGGGAAAGATGAGGGAACACATTGGTTTAACTGGCCGCCAAACCCCCATGTTGAATTTGAAAAATAAACGATTAAAGCCCCAATCTCATCTCAGTAGCTGTTGACTTGATACAGTAACTCTGAATTGAAAACTAAAAGTTCCCTTCCCTCTATGGCGTAGCCAGTCTTGTCTAGTTTTTGTTGTTGGAGAGACTGAGTTTTGTAGTTGGTGTCCAAAGACAGATTTCATGCCACAGCAACAGCGTGACGAGGCTTGTTAGTATGAGGGTTTCCCTTCGACTAAACTCTTACACCCAGGGGCCCTGGGGAAAACAATTACCGTCACATTGTCTGTTCAACATGGCTCATTTCACTCATCATCCACCATCTTAGTTGGTAGACTAGCTGTCTTAAAAAGAGGCAGACCATTCTAGTTCAAGTTTATTTATTTATATAGCCCTTTATCACAAGCATGTCTCAAAGGACTTTACAGAGCCAAACTAGATCTACCTGAACAACAATCAATGGAATTACAGAATACGATAAGACAAACAGGGAAACGGAACAAAGCACAAGACAAACAATATAAATATTATATTAATTAATATAAATTTAGCAAGCCTACCTATTCTACAAGGCCTAAACTACCCGGCACCACCAGCCTTAGATCCTCGAGGCGTGCAAAGAAAAACTTTCATGAAAACCTCATTAGTTACAAAAAATGGAAGAAACCTTTGGTGGGCCAGGTCAAAGAGGAATCCCCACCAGGACGACTGTTGGCCCAATGCTGCATTATCATACTCAAAGTCAATTCTCCCACACTCTCTTAACCTCCAGGTGGGGAAATTAACCACAGCCACGAGCCAAACCTTCTGGCCTACATTTTGGTTTGGTAAGTTAACTCTACCAGCCACTGTCATGCCCAAAACCATTGGGGCTTTTTGAAATGTCTGGTAAAATAGTTAGGATGGCTGGCAAATTAAATATTGGACTCCACCATTTGTACACATCAATTATTCACCATCATTATTTGTGGTGGTAGCAATCGGCTCTGTGTGTGCAATGCAACAAATGCTGTTAACATTTACCAAAACACAGGATGTGGTATAAGCCCTTGTGCCATAATTCAAGGTGAGCATCCATACAGAAGCCAGTTCAGATGTAAAAAAAGATCTACTAACTACCAATGGTGACCATAGAGGACATTAAACTATGCCGTGGGAACCACCTATCACAGATGTTTACGTGAGTTAGGCCCATGACACCTCCAAAAGGCTCAACAGTAAGTTCTGGCGTCCCAACACCACTCCCCCCTACATTAAATATAGTTACCGGTATAGTCACCTACACTACTCTGTTCCTGCAGTTAGGTTTATCCCTGGGTCCCAACATTATCCAATCATTTGTAAACTTGCTATTGATCTCAACAACAATAGGCTAATGAAATGGTTGACCCTGCTGACTTGAAACAGCCTGCTCAGTAGAAACCGAGTTGTATCAATAAACGGTAAGCTTAGGTATGTAAGACAATTATACCAAGAGTAGTGAACAGTGAATGACTACCCTCTCCAGCTACCATAGCTGTATCATATGACATATAACTCCTGTCTCAGTCATAAGATAGATTTCCATATTTGGA
Source organism: Acanthochaenus luetkenii (assembly GCA_900312575.1). Lineage (NCBI taxonomy): Eukaryota > Metazoa > Chordata > Actinopteri > Beryciformes > Stephanoberycidae > Acanthochaenus > Acanthochaenus luetkenii. The sequence continues at coordinate 20,317 of OMOT01019226.1, read as the reverse complement.
TCTCAGCTGATATCCTTTCTTTTCAGCCAGAGCAAACATACTACTAACATACAATATATCAGCAAGCATGCCTCAAACATCCATCCATCCATCCATTGTCTATACCCGCTTACTCCTATTCAGGGTCACGGGGGGGCTGGAGCCTATCCCAGCATGAATTGGGCGGAAGGCCCAGTGCATGCCTCAAACAAACAAATGCTAATAATCCAATATATCAACATGCTAACAAATCAGTATACCCGTGAATATACTTCTAACAAACAATATACCAGCAAGCATGTCATAAACAAACAAAAAACATGTTGTTTTTTCAGTTTGTGAATACGTCTGTTTGATATAGCAGTGGGCTGCCACAAATAAGACCATAAAAGGGAACATCGACCATCTCCTGATCCTGCTGGCCCTTTTGTGGTGTTTTATGACCTGGTCTGTGTCACCAGTTGGTTGAAATGTGATGGCGGACAAAGCCCTCCTTCAAATGCTGGAGGCATGTTTGAGTTAGGAAGAGTTTCATCAGCTAGTACAGCACACCCTTATCTGACCTTCTCTGGAGTTTGACCTTTAACCTGCTGGTCCACAGTCTCTATGCTGTCCTCCGGTTCTCACTTTGCATTTCTTCATTGGTTTCTTTCTTTTATTATTAATCTGTCTTTCCCTCTCATATCTTTCTCTTTCTCTAGCTCTCTAGCTCTCTCACTCGATTATCTATTTCATGCATTACACAGCAAGCCCTTGTACTCTCTAATATCTCCCTTGTGAGCACAGACAGAATGCTGCCTGTCATGGAGTCTAGCATCCTCCCAATCTGAGGGGCATCATCATGTTGTTATCATGGCTTGCTTTCACAGTCATTTGCTGGGTTTAGGACTCACACACATCATGTGAATTGGGTTAGCCTACCTATTTTTTTCCACAGGGCTGTGTGAAAGTAGGCCACAAATTGGCCGGGCTACATTGAAAGCCAAGGTATCTAGCTGATTTAGCTTGTTTGGATTTTGTTTTGCATTAGGTGTCTCTTAATGCCAAGAACAGTTAATTTAGTTGTGCATCATTTATAAACACATGAGCATGCATGTACACATGCAGACATACACATGTCCAAAGCACCTCATTTACAGAACCACTGAACTCTACGGAGCCTTCTCTCACTCGCATGATAATCATTGTTTGTTCAGCATTCTTATGGTCAGCCTTAACAGCGTTGCTCCTTTTTCGTTCCTATGTGTCTCAAATGGGATGACTCGGGTAGATGCAGGGGCTAACCGTGATGCTCTCAACACCGGAGTCCATGCACAACAACCAGGCCTTTTGTCCCGGCATTGCCCCCGTCCACCCACACATAATGTTCATAATGTCCTGGAGAAAGAAGGTCTTTATCTTTGCTTTCCAAAGACCTATCTCACTCACATATTTCAGGCTCAGTCCAGAATGACCGCAGCTTAAACAGGCTAATGTAACAATACCACCCACACAGGTTTGACATTGAGACGCATTAATGCGAACACACACATGCATACACAGAGACACATTAATCATTTACTATTCTGTAGGTTCCTGGTGAGCAGTCAGTTTGTGTGGTGTGTTATTGTCAGCTCCCAGTAGGTTAAATATTGCTCAGTCCCTCCCAGACAGCTCCAGAGGGCGTGTTGTTGCTTTGTGTGGAACATGGCTGAGCCTTTTATTTATTTATTTATTTCATTTTCTTTTTTTGACCATGCTCAAGTTGGTCTCAGTTATGGAGGGAGGGAGGGGATAGAAGGGGCTGGCCAGAGGCTCGCCAAATGGGATGAGAGCGAGTGGGAGGGAGGAGATGACTTCAAGAGAAAAGAGTGTGAGAGGGAGAAAGTAAACAAGCAAGCAAGGGAGGGTCGAGGAGATAGCAGAGTGAAAGAGGACGGTGAGTGTGAGAGGAAAGAGACTGACTGGGAGAAAGAGCAGCAGAGTGGGTGAGGCTGATATAAAAGGATAAAGGCGGGGTTGTGGTTTGTGTCACATGATCCCCTGGCAGGCAGTAGTGTGGTGAGGTCCAGGTGGCAGAGAGACCGGAGAGAGTGAGAGCGGGAGAAGCTGGCAAGATTCACCACGAAGAACACTGAAATTCCTAATTTACTCCCTCCCTGCTCACACATCCCCCTCTCCACTTTCCTCTCTCGTCCCTTCAGGATTTTCTCCCCTTCTGCTTGCCCCCACTCCCTACCACCTTCTCCTCTCCAGTCCTGGCCTCAGTGGGCCAGGGAATGTCCCGGCACCGAGATGCCTTACGTGGACCGGCAGAACCGCATCTGTGGCTTCCTGGACATCGAGGAGAACGAGAGCAGTGGAAAGTTCCTGCGTCGGTACTTCATACTGGACACACAACAGGGCAGCTTGGTCTGGTTCATGGACAACCCACAGGTAATTGCAAAGGATGATGATAGCTAGCTTAGCTCTTAGCTATCTGATTGGAGAAAAACTATAGTCTGTTGCGTAGTTGTCAGCAAACTGTATAGACAACCCACAGGTAACTACAGACGAGCTAACATTAGTTAGCTGTGTGGGTACCCTACAGCTCTTAAACAGGCTAAGGTTTACTTAGCTGTTAGCAGTCTGGATGATCAGTTCACATGCAACTATAGGCTAACATTAGCTGAGCAGACTGCATGCAACATGAACACAAAGCTAAGTACAGGATAACCTTGGTCTCACCGCACAGCCGCGCAAGGAGGGGAGAACTGGCATTATGCAGACTAGTTGATAGCGATTAGGAAGTATAGACTACAGGTACAGGAGTAGGGCAGTGGTGACAGTGTAGCTGTCAGCATTTAGACAACTGTGTAAATCTGTTTGAATCAAGATACTCACAGTGGGACTCTCAAAATATGATTAGTTGTTAGCATTCTGGATGTGTTCAAGACGTAAGGACTGATATATATATATACTGTAGGTCTTTTTGTGCTCTGTGACCCTAGGTTTGAAGGTAGTGCACACGGTTATTAGAACACAACACTCCTTTGTACATCATACTGGGTAGAGATACTGTATTAGTCAATGTTCTGTTATCTTATTCATAAATCATGTAGGGCAGGAGATATTTTAAATAATTCAGTCCCATTCTTTTGATAGATTTAAAAGAACTGAAATTTTTATGATGTTGAATCTGGATCTCCTAGTTTCAGAACTACGGCAAGACACTAGCTGTACTTCATGACAGTTAACTTCAATGTGTATATATAACACTGACTTGCTTTGCAACACTGTACTTTCTGCTATATTCCACAGCTAAGGCTTCTTCCTGGAATGATGTGCAGAAGGACCTGAAACTACCTCATTTGATTACTCTGGGGGAATTTAAGTCCATTTTAAAAGACAGAGAAAATAGTTATATCTGCCATTGTAGCTGCTTCTAGTTTCCATTTGTATGACTGTTGTATTTATTTGTATGTACTGTTTTGTGTGTATTGTAACAATGTTTTTACGCTGCCCTCTTGGCCAGGTCACTCTTGGAAAAGAGATTTTAACCTCAATGAGTTTTTTTACCTGTTTAAATAAAGGAAATTGATTGAGTTGATTGATGGCTCTTACCATAGAACAACTTTTGTTTCTATTTTTAGGTTTTTCCTTTGCATATATTAATCACTTCTTAATCACCCATTTCTCTTCTCTCCACAGAACTTGCCTGTTGGTGCAGAGTGTGTTGGTTCCCTCAAGCTCACCTACATCTCTAAGGTAAGCACAAATATTGTCATCACAGCTTATCTGATACTAACGTCATAAGAATATTATGTATAGTAATAGAATGTATTTATTTGGGTGAACTGGGTAGTTAATTACCGTGAGCCTTGTCCTCTTTCCTCGTAGGTCAGCGATGCCACTAAGCTGAGGCCTAAGGCAGAGTACTGCTTTGGTAAGAACACACACATGGTCACAACCTTTCTTGCTCTTTTTCAATTTCTGAGCATTAAAAACAAAAAAAGATATTCGATAGTTTCCTATGGAAAAAGGGGTCCTACAAAGGTCTGGAAATGTAGGGGAAACAAATTCACTAATTTCTCTGGCTTTGAAAGTTTTTTGTAAAATATGGATAATGTTTTTTATTTTGTGTAACTTTTTATACTTTGGTTTTAGACCTCTCGCCAATTTATTTGTTGCAAAGAATAGTCTTTATTTCTAGAGTGATATGATGCAGCTAATAGGGGCTGGACAATATGACTGTCAGCATAAATCATATTGAACACCAACAAAAAAATATTCAAACCCAGTCAAGAAACCAAGGTCGAGTAAAATAATTTTGAAATCAAAACTTTGTAGGAACCCTATAGACACTGTTGCCCTGCAAGATCTCCTCTTAGATACTCCCCGTGCAGCAGTGTTTTTTTCAAACATCAATATTGCTGGCATGAGTGACCACATGTTGACCAAGCTGGATACACTCACCATAACCAAAGGGAGGAATGTTTGCTGTCCTTGTCCACCCTCTAACCTTGGTCAAGCATTGCTCTCCACATGCTTTCCCCTCCATTGATCAGGTAGCCAGTCGAAGCCCTGCTCAACACTGGCTGTTTAGCCAACACACAGAGATGCAGGAGGCTGCAGCAGGTGATGATCTGGGCTTGTATTTATCAAGCTTAGCAATCTTAGGATTGGTTTTGCCATTCAGATACTATCATCCTAATGAATGAGATGGTAAGGTTGGCACCATGTCAGTATTACAGTAAAGCCTCACTTCTCTGAAACCTGTAGCAATGGAGGGCATTCCAACCAGTGAAATGTTTGGATGACTGCAATACATTTAAAAATCCCAGGCAACACCATATCAGAAGATGAAACTTGCAGCACATGTACATATTAAAAGCCATTTACGCAGATAAATTAGTAGAGTTGAAATCCTATAGTTTTCTGTTGTCTCAACGCATGTTTGATAGGGGCAACACAGCAAACAATAACAACTGTGTCCCAAGAATCTAAGAGATCTTCACCTCGGTACACTCTCTCCAACTATCACTCTACTCACGCATGTAAGCGCAGTGAATCAGAAGCAGAATGATCACATAATGATCCTCCAAAAATGGCAACTCGCCCCAGGAATGCACCACGGTGTGACGTCACTTTTCTGAGTCTGATAGATGTTATATATCTTGATATTTGTCCTTCCCTTCTGTCCCTATGTGGTGAAGACTAGTGGAATGAAGAATGTTGCATAAACACATAATTCCCTAGCAATCCCCTTGCATAGGCACATTATTTAGGAGCAAACCTCCATGCCCTGTTATTGTTTACCACCCCTCCCCCTCCCCCATCTCCTTCAATAGCAGGAAACTAATTTGTGACATGAAGTTGACTACCATAACTGTGCACACACAAGTTACCGTGTTGAGGTTTCAACAGGATGCCGACATCCTAATCGGAACCAGATTCAGAAAAGTATGAGGATATTTTTAAACTGCTGTTTGTGTACCACATGTCTTGCTGATATCTACAGTTATTGCTACACCGCCTCTCTCTGTATATAATGACTTATAATGACACTTAATTGCCATTTTCAGGGAAAATTCATTTTGGGAAAGTTTGGAAAGGCTGTCATGCTTCCACATGGCTTTACAGTAAAAAAGAGAGACTTGATTGTAGTCTATGATTGATGGATATCGGTCATGTGTGCACATGTGTGGGTCTGTGCCTTGTGTGTGTTGGCGAGAAATATCAAGATGTTTGTGTCATGTGAACTTTGTTACCCGGCTGCGTTACTCAGCAGCACACATTGTTTTGTGAGTGCGTAACTCTGACTCAGATCTGATACCCCCCCCCTCCCAGATGAGTAGTCCCAGTGCCCTTGAGACCGCCATACTATTGCCACCACCAATAAGTTGACCCAAACATACTCCATTTAAGCCTGTTTAGTCAAGGAATGCTAAGCCAGATGCTGCTAATATAAAACGGGGTTTTCAGATTCTAATGTTGCTACACTTTTAAACCCTTGTCTCTTCAATATTTCATAAAATGTCTATGCTTTGTCTTATAGTTTCAGCGGTGCCTAACAAATGTTAATTTAAAAATAATGTCACGTCCTCATCCAGAATTTGTCTTTTACTCCAGTCCAAACCAGACCTAGGTGATCCTTGTTTTGTCATGTTTTATTGGCAATTTTCAGGCTGTAGGTTGGTCTTTATTTTCTTCATATTACAGAGTTAGAAAGATAATACAAATTTGGACTGAGTGGATTAATTCTTATTGGTCCTCTGAAAGAGATGGTCAGAGAGAATTATGTATAAGGGAGGGGAAGACAGAAAGAGTGACGTCTTGCATGTGTCCAAGAGCTGGGCCAGATTTGTGGAAACACAGACACACAGAGAGAGACGGAGACAGAGACAACGAGGAAGAATGATCTCCATTGTGCCACAAAGTTTGAGCTCTCAGTGCTTTTTACAGCTTGCTTCCCCCGACTTACCGGTCAAGTTTTTATGTAATTTATTCCCATGGTGTAGAAAGGAAATACAATAGACACAGAGAGAGTTTGAGATGGAGGAAGAATTAAGAGATTGGGGTAGATTGAAGGATTTATACTAGAGGGATAATGAGAGACACAAGGTCCTTCAGTGCCTCAACCCTGAATCAGAGCTAATCAGCGTTTCACCCAAAAACGTATTTTTGATTAATAATGTTTTTATGTTCATATGGCTGTGTAAATGCGTACTGAAAAGAGAGAATGGTTAGTGCTAGCCATGTGCTTTCTCCCCCATCATGGTAAGAAATGGGTAGGTGGGTGCAGACTGAGGTGTCTGGCGCTGACTCCAGCTAGGTCATCCACTTGGAGAGAGTGTATTGCTGGTAGTGTGGGGGAGAGACTGCTCTTGGCTCAGTAGTTTTTTCACTTTCAGAAACATCCATGGCAATGGAGCTTTGCTCTCGATATGCCCCGTCATATTTGCTACACCATACAGGCAGAGAGCCCATTTAGTGTGGTATTCAAATTAAACGCAGAATTAATCAAATGAAGTAGTTGATAAAATGTAGTTTTTGACTGTATAGAGGCCTGATTATGTCTTTCTTTGTCACACTGTTACAATTATTCCTCCTACTGTTCCTCCTACAATTATGCTCTTTTTATCATCTGCCAGTCATCAATGCAGGGATGAGGAAGTTCTTCCTGCAGGCCAACGATCAGCAGGACCTTGTGGACTGGGTCAACGCTCTCAACAAAGCCACCAAGATTACTGTGAGAGAGACAGACACACAGATGAACACAATAAATAATATCCCTGGTTCAACTGTTCTAATTTGTTTTTGACTTATGTTTTGTCACTTGGAGCAACCATTATTTCTGGCCATTCTGTGGAAATGAATGAGTGGACTGTCTAGCAACCAGATAGGAGTGAGTCAGAGCATGAGTAACAGGATGCTGTATTGTTGTATTGAATGCTACCACAGTTTGAGGGAAAGAGGAGTATTTCCATTGTTCTTCATGGTGCCTTAACCATCTAGAAAGGAAATGGCTAGCAAAAACTGGATGCATGTTCAATTAAAGGCTTGTTAACGTCTTTATATATGGAAGTTATTTGCTGAATGTAAAGTAAGGAGAAGGGTAATTTCCATCCTACAACTGGATTCCACAAAACCTCCATTATTGTTCCATACCTCTGTGATGATTTAAAAAAAAGTTTTGAAACATCTCAAAATGTGTTTCCCAACAGGTGCCAAAGTTGTCTGATGGCCTGCAGAATGCAGAGAACCAGAAGCCCTTGCCGGATGGCATAGGACCCAAGAAACAGGTCTCCTACAAGACTGAAATCATAGGAGGAGTCCCCATCATCACCCAGACACAGGTAAACAGGACCCACACATGCACTGCACCACATGTTTGCATGCATACACACCAAATACACTGCGTTATTTTGTCATTTACTCAGGTTTTTAAAAAATGTATTATGTCACAATACTTTGGCACCTGCAGGGAAACCCACATACATATACAACATTGACTTAATGTAACTGGAGATTTTGGCACATTTCAAAACTTATCATCACACAACATGAACATTAAACAAACTGCCATCTACAGTAAGCAGATGGAAGAATGTAGGGAGTATGTTACATACTGATATTGAGCAATATCTTTACTCACCCCTTTTTCCCATGGCTCTGTCGCTTTGGCATCATGGGCATAGAGAGGCAAATTCAGGTCAGTCAGACAGGCACTAGACACTTCACTCCTCAATACCTGTGCTCTCAAACTTTTAAGAAAATAGTTTTTCTCAAATTATGTTCGATTATTGAAGAGGATCTCCTTAATAAAATGAAACAAAAGTTATATTATTGTGAATGTTTAACGTTGGCTATGAGTCTTCATATGCTAGCTGCAAGGTTTAACACAACTCCCATAATCCTCTTCTCATATTCTCAATCAGAAAATCTTTACTGTATCTGCTCATGTCAACATCAGAGAAAATTTTTCCTTTATTTATTTTGGACATATACCAATGAGAATACACATCTTATCAATCCAAAGTATAGGCCTTTCGGTCACAGTGCACAGCCCTGTCTAACATTATGGCCGATCTTTACACTTTTATAATATGTTTTGAAATAGATTTAAACTAGAGAGCTGTAGCTTAGCTAGCACATCCACGAATGTGTCGCGGGACTGTACAGAATCTGCGCTTGTTGTATTTTTAAATGCTGTTGGAACTTGCGTGTCGAGTGTATTTCTGATGGCATACTTCACCCTCCAGCATGAAGGGGGAGATGGTGCTGAGGGACCGGAGCGTGAGGCCATGCGGCGTTCCCACAGCCAGCTGCCGTACTTCCTGGGCAGGCCGGCTCAGGAGCAGACTGTCATCAAGTCTGGCTACTGCGTCAAGCAAGGAGCTGTGGTGAGTTCCTGGGGCTCTCTGGGTTCTACATTGGGTTGGCTTGGGGTTCAGATTCTATCTCCTCTGTCTCTCTCCATAAATTACTCAAGGATAGAGGACTGCCCACTTCATAAATAGACACTGTAAAATATGTATGAACTTGTAATGAGAGATTGTGTTTTGCCAGGACATTATACAGAAAAGTCTAAACATTCATTTTTCGTTCAATTTTCCCCAGATGAGGAACTGGAAACGACGATATTTCCTCCTGGAAGAAAACTCAATGAGTTACTTCAAATCAGATTTGGTAATTAACTTTTATGAAGTTCTTGGAAGCCTTTAAGAAATTGCTTTTATTGATGATACACATGGATTGGATTCACCCATACAGTCTAAGGCAGAGTAACACCAAACACACACTCCCAAGTTCTGACATGATTCATTCACAGTTGATGGAATTCGGTGCCTCCACTTCACATGTTCTAGCATGCCCTGTTTACCCTGCCTTGGTCTCGCTCTCGCTCTCGCTCTCGCTCTCGCTCTCGCTCTCGCTCTCTCTCTCGCTCTCTCTCTCTCTGACCCTCCTCAAGATTATGGTGTGTCCCATGCGCTGTCCTTGTTGGGATCTGCCCTTATTTGACAGCATCATGTGTCTATTTACCATCAACAGGGCCCGACGATGTAGACTCTCTGTCTGCTGTATCAAATGGCCAGGTCAAGAAAGTTGCAACCACCAGGGATTAATGTTGAGAATTAGCAGTCTGCTATTTCTGGCTGCCTGCTGTCCTCTGTGAAACTAAAAATTAACTAAGCAAGACAGCCTCATTTATCAAGCAACATATTGGGACATTTGTATGAAAAGTATTTTTACAGTACAAATAAAAACGTTTAACGTGCACTGGACAGCAGTCTATTAAAAACTGGCTTGTGTTAAGTTTTGGCATCTTTCAACATTGATCAGAGCTGTGATCCATTCATTGCTTGTGCTGCACTGTTTTCTTTTCTTGCCATCAGGAGAAAGAGCCTCTGAGAATGATTCCACTGAAGGAAGTTCACAAAGTCCAGGAGTGCAAACAGAGGTATTTAACAACTCTGAGCATTTTCTCTGTTGTACAAAACTTCCAAAAACGTTTTCTTTTTTTTAAATCCAGGGGAATACAGTGTTTCCTTGTTACTGATTTACTCTGATGATATTTTTTAAAGATGAGTAATCGGGCATAATCTGACTTTTTATTTTCTTCTTTTGTTGTAGTGACATTATGATGAGAGATAATCTGTTTGAAGTTGTCACCACATCTAGGACCTTTTATATACAGGTAAGAGGACATTTTCCATGGTAAATGGGACGTTGATTCTTACACACACAAACACATCCGTTATCAGCATGGGTTAAAGTGGGATTTGGCAGGTGCACCTTAAGTTCCGGTGCAGCATCAGGGGGAAAATTACTCACTTCAAAATAACTCCCAATTTGACTTACTGGTGTACTTTGAGCTCCAGTGGACATGTTGTCTTTATGGACAGGCTCTGGGCTGTTCTGCTCAGGGTCTGGGCTGTGCTGCTCAGGGTCTGGTCTGTGCTGCTCAGGCTCTGGGCTGTTCTGCTCAGGGTCTGGGCTGTGCTGCTCTGGCTCTGGGCTGTGCTGCTTCTGGAAAGTGATTCTAAAGAGCATCGTCAGCTTTTGGGCTGGGCATCGCCACTGATTTCCTTAATCTATTCCGATTCACAAGGTCTTGATTCGATTCAATATCGATCGGTTAGGGATATTTCAGTTATAATACAAATGTTTCTTGGATATGAAAGAGATTCTATAGAACTAATGCTAAATTCTACAAGGAACCCTTGGAACCTGGTGCATTATTACAAATATAAATGTTTACATAAAAAATTGACCCCAAAGCAGTTACATTAATGTTTATTTATTTATTTAACATGACCAACACACCACAGCAGTGTATCAGAAGAGAAATGACCAAAGAAGACAAACAACCATATATTAATTAATAAGTCAAATTAAACCAACTATCAGAAATATATATTTCTATATTCCTGCCCACTTTAACCCTTGCTTATCAGATGTTACCATGACATGATGCTCAGGTTAAACACTGCACTTCCACCCGTCTCTGCTTGTATTCATCTCTCTCGACTGTCTGTTTCTCTTCCCATCACTTATCTGTCTCGCTCTAATATCCAATCCACACTCTCTTGCTCTCTCCTTCTCACCAGGCGGACAGTCCAGAGGAGATGCATAGCTGGATCAAGGCTGTCTCAGGGGCCATTGTGGCCCAACGGGGGCCCGGGAGGTCTGCCGCCACAGTACGTAACATACAATACAGTACTTTACAGCCGAGCACCACCCTCCACCAGAGGGTCAGTCTCGCGTCATTATGATCGTACTCAAGTCTCAAATGTAATGACTTGAGAAATACCTAGGAAATGGGGAAATGACTTCATGCTTGACTTAGACTTGCATGTGCATAGTTTGAGACTTACTTGAGACCCACGGTATGATGATTCACAAGATGTATTGCTATTGTGTCAAAACCAATCTCCACATTATTTATTGATGTTTGCTGTGTTTTGTTCTCACAAGAGCTCATACAGCTACAAGCTACAGAGATGTAGTCAAAACACACTTATTTATTTGAGTGAGTATATTTCCACTGCCCAATCCCTGCACTTAGAGCTGAGAGAGTAATAGAAACAACAATACTGTTTGGCCAATCAGGCACCTACACAACTAATAGCCCAATGTTCACAGTAGCACGTCTGTCTTGATTATGGCTCCTTTAAAATATTAGTCCATGTTCCTGTCAAGCATTGCAAAGATAGATTATTATTTACCTCCAGGACTTTCCATTTGAAAATGTATTGCAAGCACGCAACAATCATTTGTGAGTAGAGTTTATTATTTAAGACAGAGATAATGTGTTTTGACTTTCATGATCTACAGTCAGAGTTGTATTTTCAAAGGGAGGGAACTACACATTTTCAATTATCATATTTCTATTTGTTAAGCAAGCCTAAGGCTACAGATAGCTCAGCCACAAATGCCCAAATTAATTAAAAGTGATATGTCAACAACAATTAACTGTGAATTGGATGTGATCTGTTTTGAATGTTAAGCATGTTTCAGATTAATTTACATCTACCTTTTGAGTGTTTTGGAACAGTAGTATTCTCAGTTGTTCTAGTTAAAGTTGTATAGTCTCCTCACGTCATTAGGAAAGTTAACCTCTGTTCTATGTAGCCTACACAACTCTTCATGTTACAGCATGTAATTTAATTTAAAACACCATCTTTAAATTGTGTTCTTGTCAATTAACATTGTGATTTAAGGATAAACCACGTAAGTGATCTCTATCTCACTACATTTATGCTTTTACTGACATCCAAGTTGATTGGAAGTAAACATGACTTGATCCTACATTGATCTGACTTACTTTTGGGAACTTGAGAATTGACCCTTTTGACGTTAGTGTTGCAGCCACCTGACTCCCAACTAGGGAACAAGGGTAACTTGGCTGTACCTCTGCTGTCCTCCATCTAGCTGGGGGCGAGGGGTTACTGCATGCTCTGTCCCCTCCTTTTCTACTTCTGTGTCCAGACTCTACTGTGTCTACGTTCTAAGATCAAGAATGATTGTGGTGCTGTGTTAGTCAGGGCCAAATAGTTGTGGCACAGTGCAATACTTAAGTTTTATACACTGAGGCTTAATCAGACTTAATCAGTTCTGTCTGCAATAGTCACAGGCAGTTGAGGAGAGAGAGGTTAAACCAGTTGCATAGGGAAGAGTGTCCTCTGCTGCAGTAGCTCCCTACTAGTAGTTAAGTTGGAATCAGTATCTACTCCTCTGCGCGTTTCTGATCATTCCCTCTTTCTTTCTTCCGTCCTTTGTGTCTTTTTCTTTCTTCTTTCTTGTTTTTCTCTCACCCCCTTCTTGCTCTCCTATGCCTTTTTCTTTATTTGTCACATTCCCTCCTCTTCCTCCTCCTCTCCCTGTGGGCAGATGGCCACCCTACTCTAATCCAGCTTTGCACTGTGTTGTTGCAGATGCGGCAGGCCAGACGGCTGTCAAACCCCTGTATACAGAGGTATACATCCCGAATCGGGGAGTGCAGCAGCACGTATGTCAGCTCCTCTAAATCCCCCCTTTAAACTAAAAGCTCTTAATACTGTTTTTCCACTCACTGGCTGGCCATTTTGGGCTTTAGAGGTCATGGGAGCGGAGCGGATCTGATGGCACATCTGACACTCCTTTTGCTAAGAACCAAACACACCCCATGTATGGCTATGACAACCCAACAAGCACTCCTCCCTTCACCCCCTTCTTCCTCACATCCCCTCTTATCTACTTCTCTTCCTCACATCTCCTCTTATCTACTTCACTTCCTCACTTCCCCTCTTTATCTACTTCTCTTCCTCCTTTGCTTTCCTCTTTTTCCTCTTTCACCTCAGCTCAAACTTTAGATCCATTGCAATATGTGCACGCTA
>OMOT01019165.1:12944-23455 GCA_900312575.1 Acanthochaenus luetkenii | reverse complement strand
ACTGGGCCGGCGTGATGGCGCTGGTGTCGCTCGGCTCCACGGCGAAGGACCGGTCCAAGGTGAGCGCTGTGCTGTCGTGCGGGGAAACGGTTAGTTAGTCCGGGTGCTGTCGTGCGGGGAAACGGTTAGTTAGTCCGGGTGCTGTCGTGCGGGGAAACGGTTAGTTAGTCCGGGTGCTGTCGTGCGGGGAAATGGTTAGTTAGTCCGGGTGCTGTCGTGCAATGGATAATTACCTACTTTTCTTTGTGTTGGTACTGTAAATGTTAACATGCGTTTTTGTGTAGGTCAATAAATTGCTAAAAACATATCTGTCATAAATGAATTGATCACTCTGTAAGGTATTGTGATTATTCTGATACCAATTTCAGCATATTGGTCAAACATTAGAACCCGAATGTTTTGATATTGAAAATGAAACGCCTGCAGCTAAGCTAGTTTACTTTTTGTTTTTAAATGGTAGAAAAGTTTACTTTCTCATCGTGGAAGTATTTCGGCTACTTTGACTTTGACTATTTTATTGAGTGCAATGATTAAAATCACATTGGACATGAGCGCTGTTTGTAACCTGAGTCACTTTTTTTAGTAAGGAGCCCAACAGCCTCATTGCTTATTTCTTATGTACTTATTAGCATAAGAAAACAAACTGAATTCATAAACTATCTGTTGACCATGAACAACAACATTGCTGTTCTTGTGTTTGTACCAATTACTTCTCCTAGGGGTGTAATCAGTCAAGTACTAAGATTAGCTCCACTTTTCTAAACGAGTAATAGATAACTTTGTTGAGTAACTCTGTCCTCTCCAGGTGATGATGAGAGTGGAGTTGCTTTATGGGACAGCAGGTCTGGTGGGCAGCCTGGTGTCCGGTCATCTGTTCCAGCTGTACAGCTCCAGTATCGGACAGGGAACCATCCTGGTCAGTGTGAGCGTGCTGCTATACCTGGTCTGCCTGCTCTACTCCGTATTACTGCTGCAGGTGAGCGTGTGTGTACTGTATATTTATACACATATATTGGTGTGTATCCTATGCAGGAGTTTGGGTGTGTGTGTGTGTGTGTGTGGTGTCTGTTATAACTTCTCGACACTAACAAAATATTCCTATCATATTCCTATAGGGTCTTCCTATAGTGTTTATAGTGACCTTATTGTACTTTATGGTATTTATTTAAATCTCCTATGGTATTTGTATGAGAGTTCCTGTGGTATAATTTCAACCCAGAGTAGCTGCATGATGTTTTGAAGTTTTTCTATGATCCCAGTATCCTCCTAAATGATTACATGTGAAACAGATATCTGGCAGAGAGGAAGAGGAGAGCAGCGGCCTCATCGGTAACGGCACTGGTGATGTTCCTGTTGAGGCTCTCGGTGGGAGTATGGTGGTTAACCTGGCTCTGCTGTTCGCCGCCGGCATCCTGTACGACGTGGCGGTGGGAGGAGCCATGGAAATACTGGTCACCTTCGAGATGAAGGAACCACTCAACTGGACAGCCACTCAGGTGACATTTTTGTTCTCTTTCTTTGTGTATGTGTTTATATATGTACGTCTCAACTGCGTACTTAAATATGGATTACCAAAAATACTTTGTGCTATATATAAATGTAAATATATACCGTATATTTTCAAAACGTGCACATATATGTAAATATACGTATGTATATAACATGTTTTCTATAATATTTATATGAATACAAATATGTAAAAACCAACGACTGTTAAATATAAAGATATCAAATCAACATGTACATTATGAATCATTGGTAGAATATAAACATGTATGTAGCCGACACAAAGTCACGTATGTAAGGATGTTTGTTTATATATTTTGTTCTGGCTGTCAGAATATTTTTGTCTCACTTTCTACCTGTCTCTATTTCTCTGTTTAATTCTCTCTCTCTCTTCCACTCTCTGTCCCTGTCTCTCTCTCTCTCTCTATGTGTCTCTCTCCCTCTGTCCCTCTCTCTCTCCCTCCCTCACTCTCTCTCACTCTCCTTCTCCAGGTGGGTTATGGGAATGCAGCGGGCTATATGATTTTCCTCACCAGTTTCCTTGGTGTCACGGTGATGTCACGCTGTATCAGTGATGTCACGCTCATCCTGATCGGCATGCTGTCGTTCGCCTGCGGCATCTACTTCATGGCCTTCGTCACGGCAACCTACATGTTCTACCTGGGTAAGACTTGGGCTGAGTGGGCAGAGTCCCCATTTGTGCAAGACGACTCGTGGTCTGGCATGAGCAAATTAGCATTCATAAACGCCACAATATCACCCAACCGCCACGTGGTTTCACCGGCTCACATGAGCGGTTGCACAGCCACAAACAAGGCAGCACTCAAACAGAAATACTCTGAATCTGTTATGTGCACTCAGAGTGAAATGATCTGTGCACATTTCTTCAGCTTGTTCTCTAAATATTAACAACTCTTTTCATGCATGTTGAAAAATAGTTGTTAGAATTTTTACCTCACATTCAAACATTAGAAATTTGTTTGATAAAATATTTTATACACATTCACACAAAGGCATTTACTAATTCAAATGTATTTCACATGTTCAAAAATGGTTATTCAAAAGTCTAAATCTCAAAAGATTTCTACGAGCTTTAAGTCCTTAGACTCTGATTTGCCTTCATGAGGAAGAATGTTATCAGTGTTAACAGACAAATGGTATTATCTCCAATAACCTGCCTACTGACTGTCTCCGCTAGTTCCAGATATAGATCTACACTGTAAATATATATACTGTATATAACATGTAAAATATAGGAACCAAAATGAGGAACCGAGATTGAGCGGACAGCACGTCTTATCTTTCATCCAGCTCAGTTGGGAGTTACACTACGCTTGTGTAGTAATTTTAATGTTTCAATAATTTGACGGGGAAGCAGATTGGCGTTTTAGTTCTACAAACATTTCTCGGAAGCAGAACTGCTCCGAAGGCAGAAATCATCTGATTGGTCGAGTTAAACTAAACATGAAGTTAGCTAACTGGCAAACTTGAATGACAAAGAAGGAACTCTGGTCAAAGTACAAATAAATAGATGAGGACACTTTTTTTTTCATTCATTCATGATGTTGGAAGTTCAGCAGCTAGCTAACTAGCTCACCTAGATAGCTATGGGCTAGGTTGCCTTTCTTCAGTTAGTAGCAGAGCTAGGCTTCATAATATCAGCATCCTCCTCTCTTACCTCTTGTCCTTTTCACTGGGCTTCAGTCTAATGTTACTTATCCAGAAAAGCTATGGTTATTTAGCTCCGCCCACTGAGCTTTACCTCAACCAATCAGAAATATTTGTATAACTAAAACTACAATCTGCAAAGGGCAATGGCATCGCTCATTAGCACCAATTTCTACATGCACCGCCGAAACGCCCTAAAGAAAGTCTTGTGTTCAGATGCATGTCACAAACTGGAGCACTGTGTTAAATCTGCACTAAATACCTAGTGATATATACAGACCTTGTGTGCAGACTGACTTATGTACTGGACACACAATACTGGGTGTGCTGGAGTCTAAATAAGGAACTGAGAGTGAGTTAGCATCGTGAGTGTTGTTATCAGATGAGATGTTTGAGGTTAACACAGGGTCTTATCTTTAGCCCACATAGATCATAGACACATGGCATAGATTGTTAATATAGGCACGGACCTAAATGAGGAACTGAAATTGAGTTAAGATCGTGCAGTGCATGTGGGTATTATACAATACATAAAAGATACTACCAATAGGCCTGGTTGGTGTTCACGTATTTGTCCGGTAGTAAAAAAAATGCGAGAGTGAGAGAGAGAGAGAGAGAGAGAGAATCAATCAATCAATCAATCAATCAATCACTGTTCATTTCTCACCAGCTCGATCGCTCATGCTGTTTGCTCTCATCCCAATGCCCACGATCCGATCTCTGCTCTCACAGCAGGTTCAAGGATCCTCATATGGTGAGTGTGGTGTGTGTGTAGGTGTAGGTGTGTGCACACATTACAGATGCCATTCGTGTCCTTCCCAGTCTTCAACCCTGAAGTCTTGGTTCATGTGTCTCCCAGCACCAATTATTTGTATTACTCTTGAACACACACACACACACACACACACAGAGCAGTGGTGTCTAATGGAAACTGGAATGTGTAGCTGGTCAGGCTGGTTTATGCCAAGAAGACGCAGGATCATACTCTGGTTAGAGTGTCATGCTTCTTCCTCTTTCTGACACACACACAAACACACACACACACAATTGAGCAACAAAAACCAAATGACAGAACACAAATCAAAACTGGTAAGGAAACACACAAAAAGATGATGGATAATTAAGTGAAATCTGCCCCAAATGGCAGCAATTGGCCATTAACTGTCTGAGAAAAGGCACTGTCTGAGAAATGTGAACTTCAGTACCCAGAAGCCCTGTAAGGTGATGGCAGTAAACTGCACACAGCTACATGTTTACCAGAGGGGGAGAATATCTAACGTTGGTGAGTCCAGCTTCCTCTGCTGTTCAGGAGACAGTTTGGATTTCACTCAGAAGTTTTGATTCATCACATTTTTACATCCATCTTGTCTAGAGCAGCTTTAAAATAGCCCTGATACAGTGTGCGATGTGTCTGTCTGTCTGTCCATCTGGGAACAGCTGATGGTGCCTTGTTCTTGAAAGATGACTGATGACTTTCCGTGTTGTACAACGCATCTCACTTTTTCATTCATCTGTCCTCTTTCTTTCTTCTTCCTCCATCTCTGTTTCTTTCTCTCTCTCATCTCCTCTCCCCCCCATCTTTATGTACCTCTCTCTTTCTCTCTCTATCTGTCTTTCTCCCTCCCTCACCCTCCCTCTCGCCTCTCTCTCTCTCTCTACCAGGCATCACCCTCATCTCCCTGCAGTTGTCCTTTAAGGTTGCCAGTTTGGCGTACATTCCCGCCTACACGAAGATATACCAGAGCACTCTGGACTGGTTCCCAGGCTTTGTCTTCACTCTGTCCAGCATCATTACAGTTGTGGGAACCATACCCATCAGGTACTGGAGATTTATTGGTGTGCACACATTTACATGTGAACATTCACAAACTTGCATGCTCACATGTGAGCACACACGCATACACACACACACGTACATGTTCAAGCTCACAGCTGCATCGCTACATCGCTACATCACATCCTCAGAGTTCCTTGTTGATATAGAGCTGAAACGTCGGGTTCTAGACGTAAGGCAGACTCACCACGAGCCACCAGATTGTGAAACAATCTGATTTCAACTTCATTGTTTAGAAGTCGTGTTTTTATTCCTGAGTTCCTTGTGAAATACGACGCTACCCACAAGCTTTAGCGAGTTCCCACCGGTCGAGAGTTGTCGCTGTTACCATAGAAACGTTACCGCTCCAAAGTTGCCCATGGTTGGTAGCCAGAGTGAAGTAACGTTAGTCCGCTAGCAGCCTGTATCTGTGACTGGTGCCGCTCCGCCGTGGTTTTACTGTCAGACATGACGTCTGTTTCCAGGATGAGGAGAAGAAAATCACTACAAATCAATAATCACTGTTGTATTATTATATTACTTAGTATCACTGCTGAGGGAAAGGGAATTGATGACACTATTCACACACACACACCCTTTCTCTGTCTTTTTAAGAATATTGTCTCATTCCTGTCTCCAGTGTCGTTGGCTGCAGATCCCCTCAGCGGCGACGCTACGAGAGGATCCAGGGAGACTGACGGCAATCAGATCGCCACCGTACCGCCCTGAGGCTCGCATCTCTGACATCATCATCGGCACTGTATTAGGGTCGGCACGAGGCGAATAGGATGACATGGCACTAGTTGCATGTCTTGATCAGAAATCACCACCTGCATATCTACAGTACATCCTAAACTTGATGCCATGGTTTGACAGCAGCTTCCTTGACCTCAACATTCAACAAAACCAAGGAACTGCGTTTTGGAGGAACACTGATGCCGTCAGAATAAAGGTTCAACAAGTAGAGCAGGTCTCTAGTTTTACATATCTGGGTTCTGTCCTGGATGTGAAACTCTGTCTGATACTGACTGATGAACTTGTAATGAAGCCTTTCATGTGGTTGTCGTCGTGAAGAATTGTGATGGTTTTCACGTTTGAACTTTGGTTGAAGAATGACATGCTCCTCTACGGTTTGAGGACATGTTGGGATCTTTTGGGCTTATGAAACTCTTTCACAACCCATTGGATAAACTCAATAATACATGGTAGTAAAGCTGAGAACAAGGCTGTTTTTCTGACATTTTGGAGATACAAAGTTTTCACCTGACATCTTTCCCTCCTTTCCTGCAGGTCAGGAAAGCGAGAAAGTTGGGCTAAATCCTCATAATACACATCATGACTACACATTTTATGTAAACCCTGTTGTCATTTCCCATATTTGTTTTTATTAAGGATAATCTGCAGCTAGTTGACAGGCATATTGTCTGTACATCATACACTGACCAGAATCTTCAAATCCAGTCAAGAAATGAAGGTCTGAAAACATATAGAATCTTTCTTTTTTTTATGTGGTACTATAGAGTTATGGGAGTATGGTTAGGTACAATAATTATTCAAACCAGCAAGTGACCTAATTTCCCTTGCAAAGCCACAAACTCCTTGACTTGCCCTCGAGTTCAGAGAGCCGGTCAAGTAGCCAAAAGGTCACAGGTTTGATCTGTGTGTCTGCTGGCAGCTCAGCAGGTCTTGTGATGCCCTTGTATGCGTTGATGATTATGTATTTTATACATTAATATATTATTGCACTTTTTAGACACAAAGCTTGCGGTCTGTATTTCTCCAGCTAGGTAAAGGTTATTCAAACTTAAATCACAGCCGGTGTGTGCTGGTACTAGGGCTGGATATGGAGGGAAAAAAAGGAAAATATATATATTTTTAAAGCCATCAAAGTTTTCAGAAGGTATCGACGAGCTTCAAAAGGCTGTTTTATACGTTGTATATGTGTTTATAAACGTACTGACGAAGTTGCTTTGTGGTCTGATTCAATTTAGGAAAACTAATGGCACAAATATTACATAAAATAAGTTTCAGTATTGTATAATGAAATTCACTGTCCTTCATCAAAGAATGGTATTAAGGAAAGTTTTATTTTAGAATCTGTATTGAATTGATATTTATATTGAATCAAGTACTTACAGATCATGATTGTGCACTTATGCTACATTTCCATTGGTGAAAACAAAGCTTAAAACATTGCAATAAGGTCAAAGTGTTACCGCAGTCTGTAATAGAAGACTTTTTTTTTTAATTGATCAAATGCATTCTTCCTTTTTATTGGTCCAATATATCCAAAAATCATTTGAGGTAAAAGACAATTGCATCAAAGCGACTTCAATATACAGGCTTACTTATAATTACAACATGTTATCATTTTAACATCCAAATGCACATCAGGACTCTGAATGTAAACAATACACACTGGGGTGTAGAAAGAAGAGATTACACTTTTTGTAGCACAGGTCGGATGTTTCCATGAGTATTTTTCTAATAGGAACATGGAATTAGTTTTTTCCTGCGCGACAAAAGTGTTGATCAGATCTTCCTAGGAAGATGGGAAGGAAAAGAAGGGGAGGGGACGGTCATTTGGCTTAGAAACATCTGAATTGGACATGAGGGAAAAAATACATACTAACGTTGGGGATTGTTGTAGATGTCCCTCTTTAAGGATTCATGAATTACTACTCCAGACGATACAGGTTCTTCTTTCATTCCTTGTAATCTATAGTTGCGCCTAGATCCTATTCATATTGTTAGTGTTAGTCGTGAATCCCCCATTGCTGCCCACCTCTGCTGCTTCAAAACGCAGTGCATCTTCACCTTCAGATGCGTATGGGAACCCTAACACTGAACTCCCACACACACACACACACACAGCCTCTCCACAACCGGATTCTGACTGTAGAAAAATAGACTCAGCTGTATGTGGTGGATATACTGTGTATATATTGCCATTAAAGCAAAAACACATTTCACAACTGAAGCAGTAGACGAGGCTGGTTGTGGGAAAGTGGATTGACAGCCAACAGAGTAAGAGGATCTGAGGAAGGCCTTTTCTTTTAAGGCAATGCTACGATGGCAACATTTTTTGAGGCAGCAGACATGAGCAGGGATTGGACAAG
The DNA here is from genome assembly GCA_900312575.1 of Acanthochaenus luetkenii. Classification (NCBI taxonomy): domain Eukaryota; kingdom Metazoa; phylum Chordata; class Actinopteri; order Beryciformes; family Stephanoberycidae; genus Acanthochaenus; species Acanthochaenus luetkenii. The sequence continues at coordinate 15,349 of OMOT01019165.1, read as the reverse complement.
GATCTGGGACTGAAATAAAGAAATCAAAAGTGCACAAATCGTCCAATAGTGCATGGCTCTGACATGTGAACTTCCACGGGAGTTTTGGGCTGAATGATGTTGCGGGATCTCTCATGAGCGTTGACATGACACAGGTTTCCCAGAAGCCTCTAGGCTCTTTCTTCCACTCTTGTTCCAGCAGCAACAGAGGGAAATTAGGAAATTGCCCGAATCCCTTTTAGATCAACGGTTACTTGACAGCTTTACAGTAATTCTGTACAAATGGAGCTCAAATGCAGTCGCCAACAAATGGCTCTGTGTGCTTTCCATCTTAGTAGTGATATCCTCTTGGGAAAGCCCAGTAACTCTTCCCCAACTGAGTTATACTGGTTGCTCACTAGAAGGCGGGAGGTGAAATCCCTACTACATGTATAAATGGCCATAGTCAAAACCGGTGGTATCAAAGGAATGCAAAAGGTTAGTAAACTGTACAGCCACCATTTTCCAAAAGATGAAAAACGATTAACTGGTCTGCCACTAGGTGGTGCTGTTTTACCGTTTACTTCTACGCTTTGCTGCATACTCTCAAAAACAAATATAATATGACCAAATCCGCTCTCGTCATCTGTGCTCTGCTATATGAAGTAAAAACTGAAAAGTATCTCTACACATCAGTTCCCTGATAAAGATCGACGCTTAGCTCAATGAAACTTCGTCCTCCTGACCTTGTTTCCACAAAGGTCTGTGAGGGAGAAAGTCTAAACTCTAAATATATGAAGTTTCCCTTGGAGGAAGAACAAATTGAGGCCATTACTGAGGTCTCGTTTGTGAGGTCTGTCACTTGGCCTCCTGCCTTTTGTGCTCTGACGGCACCGGTACACCAGTGATGAAATCAGCTCTAGGAGAGGAGACTGGTCAATCTGCCTGCATCCATTTCCTTTTCAGGCAACACAGGAGTGGTGATCTCTTGAGTTTAGTTTGACTGATGAGGTAAAGCCGGGGATTTCAGGACCGGTACATTATGCGTCACCTACAAATTACACAGAGAAAACTGTGGCCACCGACTGCTGTGGCTCAGACAGTTAGCAAACAGGACGGACATTTGTCAGCATGGTCTCTACGTATGCAATTCAAAATGTATGAGGCCCAAAAATCCTAAACTTTCCCTAGGAGGAAGAACTAATTGAGGCCGTTACCGAGGTCTTTAGAGGTCTGTGATTGGTCAATAGCTGTGACATACCTTGCAACTTTTTGGGCAATGGCAACATTGCCCAAAAAAGAGATGTGGAAACGCCTTTGCAATGATTACATCCGAAAAAATATATAAATATTTGGCCATATGTCTCATTACACTTCCTGTAGGCAAATTGTTGCCCCAAATTGTACAATTGACGGTGTTTTAAAGCCATAACAGGTTTAAAATGGATAACAGTGGAAGATGATTTCAGTGGCAGAATGCATTTAGAAAAACTGTGCCCAGATCTGAATAAATAATAATAATAATATCTAAAGACTCAATCCTGGTTTCTCAAATGATGGGTTGGGACTAGGGGTAGACTGATATATCGATTCGCCAATAAATCGGGCCAATATTGGCCTTTTATTAAATATCATATAGCGGGCTGTCGTGTTCACAGCCCATGATGGAGTCTGTCAAACCTGCAATTCAACTATATTTTCTTTGCACATTTTATTTATTCATTTCATCGTTCAAAAATGTTTTAGTACATTAATCCTTCCCCCCCTGACAATAATAAAATTCTTCGGGAAAACACTGGACACTTTTTTTGGCATCAAAATGATCAAATTCACAGATATTGAACCTCCGCACAAAATATCGGCATCTGCCTTCAAAAACCAATATCAGTCGAACCCTAGTTGGAACCTAAGATCGACTACGGGCCTGATTCTAACCGTGTTTTCTTGAGCGCGGGCTGGAAAGACCGGACTCCAGCACCGAAGACATGATCAAGAAGATCCTGCAAACAAATGAAGAGAGCGGACAGAGCAGAGCAGAGTCCATTCACAGACCGACTGTGGCTAAAGACAAGTAGCATTGGCAACCGACCGTTAGCTGTAAGTACAAAATACAAAAAGTCAATAAGAACAACAAACCCCCAAAAAGAAACTATCTGTACATAGTAGGTGTCTCCTCCTCCTCCTCCGTTGTCTTTGTATGCTCCTCTCTTCACATCCTGTCCTTTGCGACAGCTGGTTGGGAGGAGAGGACCAGGTCGCAGAGAAAGACCAATCCCCTGTACAATCGTCTCACAGGAGAACAGGGGCAAAGTCCAGCACTTCAATCTGCTGCCCGGTTGGTCCGTGTCCTTGGCGTGTGTGTGTGTGTGTGTGTGTGTGTGTGTGTGTGTGAGCGTGACTTGAGAGAGAGTTTCAGTTCGTCTCATTCGTTTGGTCCTCAGTCTGTT
>OMOT01019106.1:1835-12985 GCA_900312575.1 Acanthochaenus luetkenii | reverse complement strand
GAAGGAGATTGTGGGGTCAATCTGGTGGTATGTTTTGACGCGCGGCGTTCGTTGGATGTAAAAGAGTGAAAAGATGGATGCAAGACCTTAGAGCTGTTAGATTATTACTGCCAATCGCAGTAAAGGTTTAATGAGAAATCGGAGTGAATAAGAAGCGTGCGCACGGGTTTCCTGTCTCAGAATCAGGAAATGACAATGCCCTGTCTTCACAACACACAGTATATGTAACAACAGTAGATGATTGCTATTGGCTGACTATAGATGGAAGCATCACGTGGTTTCAACTGTGTGAGCTTCTTGTTGGTGTACGGAGTAGTCCCGCCTCCCTTGACACTTGATGGACGCTGTTGTAGTCCAATCATGATGGTTCATCTGATTCGTCTTTATCTCCGTAAAGCAACTGACCCTGGGCTTTAAATTATGTAACTCTTTGTAGACAGGACGATTCCTGTCGCCAGGACTCTGAGAATCTTATCTCTAGAAGGAGACGTCTTTTAACCTTCTGATAATGTCTCTGAACTGGTTTGGTGGGAACAGAGTCAGGAATGTTTAACTTGGATATTCTACATGTTGCTCCCATGTATACATTTATTGGCTAACACCAAATAACAATAATAACCTAACCGATGCTAATCAAAGACTACATATTTCTGCTGTATGTGTGTTTTTTGATGTTCTACAGTCAGGAAACTTATTTATTAGCTTCAACCCACTTGTAACTTTTTGCCACATTTCAAATGTTTGCTTAAAATGTCCTTGACATTTGGGTGGAAACATAGTGTGACACCACAAGAGTTCTGAGACTCATCTGAGTATAAATTGATCGTCAAACTTCGAGTGTTCAAGCAATGTCTTTACTCAACGTAAAAGTGTCATACACAAGTAGGCAGTCCAAAAATAGCAACAGTACAGACGGGGAAACACAAGCAGGGGTTTCGGTACATGGGTAGGCAATCCAAAACAGGCAACTGTACAGGCAGGGAAGTAGGCAAAGGCAAAGAACACCAGAATCCATAAAGAAGTCAAAACTGGGAGACTTACTGGCTGATAGCTCAAAATGTAAACACAGGGTAACACTAGGAAGGAACGACGATATTCTGGCAACAGGTACAAGGAACTGAGAGGCCTTAAATACGCAGTGCCTAATAGCTAACACAAAACAAAGGTGTGAGTGATAAAGAAGATGGGAAACAGATGGGCGTAAAACTAACTGACTTGAGGGGCAGACCAACCTGGAAGTGTTCATACAAAAGAAAAGACACTACGGAAACACAATACAACGCAATCACCAAAACAAGAGCACCCTCTAACGAGTAGATCTAACAGACCTTACACATAGCAAGAGTCTCAACATTGTAAAGTGAAATTAAGTGGAAAACAAAGAAAATAAATATCACTTGTTTATCACTCTCTTTTGTTTACTGCTGCTTCCTGTGCAGTAACATGTAGAGTAGTGAATCCTTTAAGGCCAGTTCAGACTAAAGATGAAAACCATTTTAGAATGTTGCAGAAGAAAATCTGAGAGGTGTGAATTACCCCATCTCAGACCATTTGAAGCTGGCTGTTGGCATCTGAGGAGATTCAAGCCATGAGTTCTTAATGTACATCAGGTACATAGTTACATTTCTGTAACCAATCAAAACGCAGCACATTATACACCCAAAAATGTATATACAGTATGTCCTAATTGACTCGCATTGGGCGTGAGACTGACGCAATGATCAAACAAACTCACACTACTCCTATTTTTCACATTTTGAAAAGTTTATATCAGAGTTTTATTATTCTGCAAGTTCACACCCCTTCTCTGGGGGGGTGTCAAAAGGCATTCTGGGAAATGTAGGAAATCACTAACTGAACTAGAAGTAGATGATGTAGAATGAGGGAAAGTGGGTACCCCAAAAAAAGTTAATTACAGCACTTCATCATTAAAGTCCTTTGAGACAGACATGCTTGTGATAAAGGGCTATATAAATAAATGAACTTGAACTTGAACTTGATCACAAATTGACGATATCTTACGGTGTAATCCAAGGGTGAATTGTTCCTTTAAATGTGGAGAAAGGCAGAGTAGATCAATAACTATCACTAACTGATATGTAACCGTGCTGTGTTTTCCCGTGCCTCCTGCAGGTTCTCAGGACCTGAGCCATGTGATGGGTGGCTCTGGACTGGTGGCCGGAGGGGCCGGTGGCCAGGAGATCACACTGACCATTAACAACTCCACCCTGACCCAGGCTCTAGCCCAGGCCCAGGCCCAAGCCTCAGCCGCTGGGTGCAGCACCACAGCAGGAAACCCCCAGGAGATCACCCTCACCATATCAGGTAAGGACAGCCATTCATACAACACAGGTCCATCAACAAAACAAAACAAACAAACAAACAAACAAAAAATGTATAACACACTGACACACATAGAAATCGTTGCAAGTAAAGGAACAAACACATAATCAAGTCAAATTTCCCTTGAGGATCAATAACACATTAATTGATTTCCTCACTCAGACAAATATGCTTGCTGGCACAGGTTGACTAGCTGTGCATCAAGCAAACACAAAAACACATCCAGGCTTTTATCTTGAACCCACTAATCTCCACCATTACAGATTCAAATCACCCCTATTAGAAGGTGTCAGTGTACAAAATTAATGACTGCTCGTTGATCAAGGCTTTTTGCAACTTTGTCACCGAAGACTATAATGAGTAAATATTCTGTCCTGTGACACAGTATTTTACATGACATTTAGTTTGTATTTTCCACATTTTTAAAGTTGCTCTGCCCATTGTACTATATACAGTAGTGTGTGTGTATGTATCTATATATATCTATAGATATAGATATAATAGATATAGAGAGAGAGAGACAGAGTCATACCATTAGGAATTATCACATCAGTAATTGTTCTTGGAATTGCCTTTTCCCAAAACATTTCTCTGTGTTTGAAGGCATACGGATACAGGTAAAGTTCCTGGCTATTTAGATCTACAGCAATAAATGTTTTGAGAGTATGTTTTGTGTAAAGGAAGTATATACTGTATTAGTAAAGATTTACATTGTTCAAAAGTCACCTCTCACCAGCCACGCTCCATTATGAGTACTCTCTACAGAGATGTGTAGTAAGATCTATTTAGAGGTCAGAGGAGGACCGGTTATTGGATGTGAGCAAGAGCAAATCAACACTAAATCACAAAGGGCAGAAAATCATTATTTCACTGCTCTCTTTGGGTTGAAACTTTCAAGCATATTACGCTTCTGGCCACACCCCCAATCAGTGATGTCAAAGCAGGTGTTTGGCATCAGCTGTCAAAGGCAAAATACCTGCTTTGACATTTCTGATTGTTAAAACAAGTTATACATATCAAATTAATAAACAAAGGTAGCTTACTATTAGGTTGTAATAATTATGAGTTAGTAAAATATATAGAGGCACAATCTTTGATTAAACTCATTGGTTGACTTAGTTTTCTTTAACAATAAAGAGACAGATGAGGAGTGTATATAATATATAGCCCTTAATGTTTCGTATATTCATTGATGACTGGGTCTTTCTGTTTATCTTGACGTATTTTCATTGACTATAATTTAATAATCATTTATTTTTCTTTATTCAAATCATCAACAGTAAATAATTCAATATTCCATTACCAAAATAGAATTTCATTTAAAGGCTATTTTTGTCAAAGGACTAAGACTGGAGACTAGATTAACACTGGACGTCTTGCCTCCCCTGCTTGTCGCTCTGATCTCAGTGTGGTCTGTCCTGTCTGCTTCATCAGTGGTAATCCAGACAAATCTTTTCTGCCTGCGTGCTGTGCTGGAGCAGTCAGGAAATTCCCACTGGGCACTTAGCACTGCATTATATTGTATTATGATTCAAATCCTTAAGACTTAGGCCAAAAGCCTTCATTTTTGTTTTTCTTTCTCTTAAAGCTGCACCAGTGCCCAGGAGACCTACACTAAAAGATTTCTTCACCCAATTAATTATTGAAACTTTTCTATATCAGGGGGCACTGAGAAAGCTGCGGAGACTGACTCTAATGCAGGGGTTCCACCCAAATCTTGTAAAACAAATTGAACTAATCTCAATTTGGTCAAATTTGTCCCCAGTTTGCCATCTCTTGAAAGGTTAACCAGGAACTGTGCTGAAGCTTTGTACCACAAATGGACCAAAGAAATCTTCAAGGGTACTTTCAGTAAGGATCTAAAGCATGAAAATACGAAAACATGTGAAATATATTGTACGTTTTGTTGAGAAAAAAAAAATCTCCATCCCTTTGCAGGTCAGGATCTGCTCCCCCAGCATAGCATCCCCAGTGGTGCGGAGATGAATGGCGGCATCAGGCTGGTGTCGCCTCTGAATAGCCAGCCCACCAACGCCACTCTGACTATCACCAATGACCACATGCTACCTCAGAGCCCTACCAACGCTGGCATGGCAGGTTAGGACTGGCATGGCTGGTATACATATCAAGGGTCGCGTTAGGCCGGCAATTGCCGGTTTTGACCGTTTTTTTAATGACAAAAGCAGGAAATTGTAATTCCCTCCGGACATTCGGGCCGGTAATGTTTTTGTGGGGAAATATAGTAATTTAGCATATTCAATTACTATGACTAATGACTTATTGAAGCCCTCTAAAAATAGCTATAGTAGCCTGTTATAGGTTTTGATTATAGCCTAGATCAGGGGTCTGCAACATTTACTATCAAAAGAGCCATTTTGCCCCCTCGTCCACAAAAGAAAAATAGTCTGGAGCCGCAAAACCTAACACAGCTTATAAACGTTTAAAAGTTCTAATCTTTTTTTAAACGTTACCTGTTATAACAATAAAATACAACCAACAGAAGTGCAGTGTGCATGTGTAAATTAAACACTGAACTATGCAGGCCTATTTGAGTCCTTCCCATATTTGTGTAAAATTAAAATAAAAACTAGCACACTTTAATATAAATAAAACATAAAGCCACAGCTTAGCAGCTTTTAAAAAAGTAAACTAAAAATGTGGAACGTTTGTGACAAGTCCATTTCAGTGTGCTCTCATCCTCTTCGGGTTTCTTTATTGGCCAGCAATTAACCAAAGCACCTGAATATAAAACAAAACTACATCAGCTTCAGGTCTGAAATAAATGTTGAAATGTTGCTGAAGAGCCACATGCAGCTCCAGAGCCGCGGGTTGCCGACCCCTGGCCTAGATCATACAAATTATCTGCCCCCATTTCAACACAGATCTTGAATACACTGCACCAGCCGTGGAGCGTATCGCAGATAATTTCAAGGGCGACCCTGCACCTGTTAGGTGCAGGATCCCAATTGACGTGTCTTTGCTGCCTCTTTTCATTATATCTTCCGAAACTCTGCAATTTGCCTTGTACTAAAGAAATGTTAAAATCGCTATTCAAAATGAGGTTATTGCTCGTTATTCTGAAGAAAAATGTGTAAACTAATGATGCAAAATCAAGACAACTTATTTTGTTGAGAAAACGTTATGCACGCCACGCAGTCACACACAACAAATGCGCAATTTTAATATAATTCATCCGCTTGTGCAAGGCGAAGCTGTTATATTACATTTTTATATTATTTCTTTATTTAAAAATAGTTTTCAGTCCCAAAATATAATACTATGCTGTAAAATATATATGTTGTTAGGCTACATCCTGCATTGAAAATAGATATGGCCATTCCGGACATTCTGGCCGGCATGGCAGTTTAAAATCCTAGTGCGACCACATATACATATATGCATGTATTTAGATGAGGGCGGCAGGGTGGCTTAGTGAAAGGTGTCAGGTTGAAGTTCTTGAGCAAGACACTTAACTCTTACCTGCTTGCTCATTGTAAATTACTCTGGATTAGATCGCCAGCTTAAATGGGTAAAAAGTGTAAAAAACAATGTGTAAAAGTAAAAAGTGCTAGTGTTCACATATGCATCTATCAACATGCATATGTTCATAAGGGGAGCGGATATGGGAAAAGAAGACAAGTAGAGTAGAAATGGATAGTAGAAACTTCAAACAGTCAAGCAGGACGTAAACTCGATATCTTCCCCTGGTGTACTCCACTGGAGACTAGCAGTCACTGGTGGGGACTCTGAGCCAGGACATGCAGACACTAGAGGCATACCTCCGGAAATGGAGGTTGAAGCGAGGCAAAGACAATGTCTGCGGCCTTCCATCTTAACAACAGGGAAGCCAAACAGGAGCTCCAAATACATATTGGTGGAACACCCGTGCCAACTATTAGACTGAGGGGCGGCAGTAGCTCTGGAGGTAGAGTTCCTGCCCCGCAACTGCAAGGTCGGCGGTTCGAGTTCAGCTCCTCCCGGGAAAAATCTGTCGTAGTGTCCTTGAGCAAGACACCTAACCCTGAATTGCTCCCGTTGAGCAGGTTGGTACCTTGCATGGCTTCCTCCGCCAACGGTATGACATGTAAGTCGCTTTGGATAAAGGCGTCTGCTAAATGCTGTAATGTAATGTAATGTAACTTACCTCGGCGTGACATTGGACAGGTCGCTCACGCCGATACCTCGAGTCACTGTGCAAGAAGTTAACATCTCGTGTGGCATTGATGAGGCAACTAGTCAGGTCATGCTGGGGTGCGGACGCAAGAACATTGCGTACGGCAGCCCTGGCCCTTGTCTACTCGACTAGTGAGTACTGCGCACCGGTATGGTGTCGCAGTGCCCACACCCGCCTCATTGATACACCCATCAACGAAGCCTTGCGCATCATGACAGGATGCCTACGCGCCACTCCCATGGACAATCTTCCCATTCTTGCAGGCATCCAGCCCGCTGGGCATCCAGCCAGCTGGGCATCGCCGTGCGGGAGCCACAGCAAGTCTTGCGTGCCGGGAAGTGGAGCCAAACCATCTGCTTCACGAAAGGCTCGCTGTAAAAGCCGAGCCTCCCCGGCGCCTCAAGTCGAAATACCCATTTGTGCCTGCCGCACAGGTATTCCTGCAGCAATGCAGTGACCTTAACATCAGTGCAGCATGGTGGGCAGATTACATCTGGAGCACGGAGTGGGAGGAGAACACCTCTAGACTACATGTCTTCATCCCAGATGTCGGTATTTCCCCTATTGGGGTGGACCTGCCTACTGGCGTGGGTGAGGCTTAACCACCTCCGGACCGGCGTTGGGCGTTTCCGCTCATTGATGCACAGATGGGGTTTGGCTTCTTGCGCAGCCTGCGAGTGTGGCGCAGAGGAACAAACCGCAGACCATGTCATCCTGGACTTGCCCGATTTATCAGGCACCCAATGGGACACATGGTCTGTCGGTTCTGGGTGGCGACACGGTGAAGTGGCTGCTGGAGGTGTGTCCCGAAATATAGTCTGTGTGAACCCCGCTTTGGCTTGGGCTGGTAAAGGGATGGCCCGAGCCTGGGGGAGGGGAGGAATATCTTACCCAAATGCAGAAGAAGAAGAAGATACCGAGACCCAAAAACCCCTCTTTCCTAAACTATTTTTTATCTCTCTCTTTCTCACACACACACACGCTTGCTCGCACATCCACACATGGATTGAACTGAATGTATTGGTGCATCTGTAAATTAATTGAAACAGAACTATTTTAGTTTATGGACTGATTTATAAAGAATACATGGGAAAATACTCTAAAATAATTTAAAGGACTGCTCTGAACTGGAAGTCCAATCTGTGATAAGAGAGTAAAGTGTTGTTGTAGGCTATGAAGTGAGAAAATATGATTATATTTGTCCAAGTTGGCTTCCCGATTGTTCTGTTGACTGGCTTGCTTGTCACTTAGAAGCTTAATCAAATTTCCAGTCCCCTCTCTTCATTACTCTCCTCTCTCAACTCAAGTGGAAAACATCTCCACTGCAAAATAGAGACACTCAGAGCGTCCCTGCTTTTGTTGATTAGACTGAGAGGCATTCCCACCACACTGTATGCTAATAGGGTTAAAACTTGGCATTGACTGATTTATGGGGTTTATATTGGTATTTCATTAGAAAATCGGATATCGGTCAGTGTCTGACCACAGCTAATGAATATGTATTTGTTATTATAATTTTTTATATCCAGACCAGAGAAATAATTCCAGTGCGGTGTGGAAGGATTGTAAAACCTGCAATGAAACTTACCTACCTTGAGAAGCTGCTAACCCAGAATTTTATTAATTCAAATATAAAGTTATTGAATATCTTCACAAAAAACAATTGGCAGCTTAAATCCAAAAATTGTGGCATTGGTACTGGTCTTTAAACACTCATATTGGTCTAACCCTAGTATAACCCTTCTGCTCTCTCCCACCTGTCAGTCACCAGCCTGCCGCCTAGCACCACCCTATCACACACTGCCGTGTCCCAGAGCCTAGTGATGTCACCGGGAGGCGTGACCAGTGACGGCAGTGTGACACTAACTCTGACAGATGCTCAGGGCATGCTGGACGGTGTTACTCTAAACCTCAATCAACAGGTATAATACACACACAAACATATGCACACATATATACACACACTACACAACTTATAGGCTGATTATAGCCACGATTTGGCATCATGACTGATTTTCCAAATCAGGGTGAGTCACCGCCTTTTGGGGTTGGTCATACAGATGCTTTTGTAGTATGTGAGGGTTCAGGACTTACATTTCTCACCTTGGAGTGTGTGGTTCCCGAATCCAACAGGTCATCAACTGTGTGTTCCCCAAAATCTAACTGGTTGTCAAACGTGTTCCTCAAATCCAACTCAAGTTCAACGTGTGTGTGTTTATTTTATTATTTTTTTTACAAAAAAGCTAAGTGTGTGCTGTCCAATCTTTTCAGTCTGTTCATTTGTGTGGATTGTCCCCAGCCTTACCAAAGTGTCTTTTCTCCTAAGGGTCAGACGTTTCCTACTGTGCTGAATGACACAGGTCTATCAGGGCAACCAGCCAGTTCAGGCCAACAGGTCATACTGGTCAGCCACCATTCCCAGGGCACCAACAGAGCAGCTGAGAGCATATATACTGTTAGTGTGTGGGATTGTGTGTGTAGTGCGCTATTTAGATTTTTTAATTTTATTTATTTAAACACTTGTTTTGGATTAGTGCCTAGCTACTGTATATCTCCGATCATTAGCAAAACACAACATCATTGAATGAGAGGCGTTTAGAACAATGCTCAGCCAAGTCAGTGGAGGAAATTCAATGAGACACACACCATTCCCAAGAGGCAGCCACCTACAAGTCTCCCCGAATAAATATATATAAATATATATATATATAGGATAGGAACCATGGTGGAGTGTCCACGTGACTGGCGATAACAGAACGACTGTCCACACACAATGCCAAATACACAATAGTTTTAATGACTGTTTGTTGGAGGGAAGAGGTTAGTCTCTTACACAGGTTAGAGTGGTCAAAGTGCAGGCAGGGGTTCAGTAAACAGAGCAGGTTTTCAGGTAATCCAGGGGTTGTGGCAACAGGAGGGAAGTCAGACAGGTAAGGGTTAATCACAGGGAGGGTTCTCATACAGGCAGGGCAACAGCACACAGCACGTTACTCAGTCCGGTCGGTCATACACGGGGTATCCAGCAGTCTTGTACTCACACTCTCTCTTTCTCCTACGTCCCCCATGGGTCTGTGTGTGTGTGTGCTGTCGCCCCTTTTATCATGCACCTCTTTGTGCGCTGATTTGCCACAGCCGGCTTTGCTGATCGGCTCACCTGTGCCGTATCTCTCCCTGATTGCTGCGGAAGTCCATATATGGGTCGTAATGTCCACGTGGGGAATGGCACATAACGGCCCTCCTTCACCTCTCCCTTCCTATATCCTCCCCGTCTACCACATACTTCAGAATATACTTAAATTTAAGCACAGGTCTGACTGTGCGTACGCACAGCATCCAGTGGTAGAATAGGGAAACTGCAAATGGAAAGCATTGCAGCGAGTGAATGCAACCAAATGCATTAAAACTATTTCGACATCGACATGTGATGTATATATATTTGTAATTAATCAAATCTACTTAGAAACAGCCATATAGAGCTGGCTAATTGGTGTGAATATCTATAAAAGTCAGATCTGTGACAGGTGTTTCTAAATGAATGTAACATGGCTCATCTCTCATTACTGAAGATTTGTCACATTGTGCACTCCGAGCGTCTTCAGAGACGCTGATCTATCTGCTGAAAGCACAGAGCGGCTTGTAAGTAGATACCGCTCGCCAAAACATAGTTTGCTTGAGTTATGACCTGATTTGGTTCCTATGTTGGAGCGACAAACTAACCACACTAAAAGCTTATTCCTGCGCACATCCAAGTCCTGTCCACCCTGAGGGGTTTGGACCACCGGCACGTTCCAGCGTGAGATTGCAGATCGATCGGACTTTTCCGATGATAAGCCAATAGTTTAGAAGCCATTATCGGCCGATAACGATGTTGTGCCGATATTATCGTGCATCCCCTAGCTCTGACCAGTTTTTATTCACCACCGTAATGTGTTATTATGCAGATTAAATGTATGTATGATACACAACACAAAAAAGCTGTGTATACTGTATACATTTGTAAAAGTTTGTTGGTAAAAAAAAAGAAGTGTTTGTTGAGTATAATGTTTCATCTACCAGACATTTGGCTGGTGAAATGAAAACAGTACGAGATGTTATCATATCCCTAAAACAGTGTGCAGTCATACTTTATTTTACTTAAATATTATTTACTATATTTCTACTATTTATTTTTCTGTTTTATTAAATCAGGTTTTATTAAACAATCCAGTTGTTAAGTGTGCAATGTCCTTTTCAGTCTGTTCAGTCATGCCCGTGTCCCCAACATCTTTTCTGTAAATTGACTGGTTTCACTTTTATGTGTAATGTTACAACTGCTTTCGCAAAATAGAGTCCTTACTGTTTTCCATCAGAGAGAAATGGACAAAAGCTTCTTGCTCACATTTGTATTATAGCTTCAGTAGTAGTTCATTCGGATAATTTTTTAATAATCTATATATTCTGTCCGGTTCTGTTCTACTCTTTTCCAGTCTATTCCAGCCAAACCTTAAACTATTATTGCACGCCACTAACCCTGACTCTCTTTATCAGGTCTTAGTCCAGGAGACTCTGGGGTGGTGCTGAAGTGTCAGGTGTGCGGCCACAACTCTGACTCGCCTGCCCAGCTTCAGCAGCACGTACGAACCCACCTGGAGGT
>OMOT01018969.1:1593-15358 GCA_900312575.1 Acanthochaenus luetkenii | reverse complement strand
GATGTCAGAGGTCTCGCCCACAGTGGCCTCTGCCGGGTGGTAAGGGCACTGCACGCAGGGGTACGGGTTCGACGGATGCTGCCCACGTGTTGAGGAACGGGACGATGATCCCGTAACCACCTCAGCACTGGGTGGACATATGTGCTGGTGATTACATTGTGTTGGCGAACCAGCAAACCGTTGTGGGCGATTATAACCGACGCGGATGAGTCCCAGATGCTTACTGGCACGATTGAGGGACGCGTCTGTCCTACCTTTGCACAGCTGTTGGCGAATGATGGTGGTAGCAATGTTTGGCTTTTTCAATTTAACTGTAAAGGTGGTATGAATTGTGCCTGCAGGCCTTGATGTAATCAGAAATCAGTCATTTAATTACATGACCTGAACTGGTATTAATTTGAGAATCAACTATCCATTTTAAAAAATTACAATAAAATCATCGGGGAGAAGAACATTGACTTGATTTCCAACATTAAACTTCAACTGTGCTTCCTCTGAGCTACTTTGAAGTGAACAGGCGGAGGGAAGCCTGTTCCCACAGCAACAGGGCCCAGATGCACCCGGCATCTATTTGAAACCCTCAGACTCTGTTTGAAGGGATTCTTTAACGACGATGATCAGGCGTTTATACGGAAAAGCCCTTTCTACGTTAATACATGTCAGCCGTGGGCGCGGGAGAGCGAGCGCAAATGACACTGTTGCTGTTTTCCCACGAGTCGCCTCGTTCAGTCACTTTTCAAAGTGGCCAAGCTCAGATTCAAATCAAATGATTGCAAACAGACTCCCATGATGTCATATTCAGCTCCACGCTCCGATAAATGGGGACCATGCCACTTTCACCCTCCCTTCACAGAAAGTGTAATAAAGTGATCGCAATTTAATTCATCATTATTGAGTGGCCTAATGCGTCCTTGCACAGCTTCGCGTTTAACGTAATGCGTTCTACGGAGTGATTGAAGGGCTTTTATGTCACAAAGTGTTTGGGTCCAAATCGAGCACTTGGGGATGAAAGTATTTACTGGAATCGAAACGATAACTTCAATCTTTGAGCCAAAGTTTTCACTGTTTCACTGCATTACGACGCAAAACAATACTCATCTGTGAGAGTGGCGGTTCAATCAAGACGCCAGCAGGAAACAGCTTTTGGTACGTCATCGTGTTACTGTTTCACATTTAACGGGATTAGAAAAGGAAGGAAGTTATGGCTGGGGCTGGGACCAAAAAGGAGGAAAATCTCCCCAAAAGACATTTATCACGTGGCCTTTTGTAAAATGTGCTTTTCTCCTTTTTTGAAACTTCAATACTGTGTTGTTTTTCCGGCCTCTTGAAGACCTGGCTGTGTCTTTGCCTCTGTCACCGCTGGAAATTACTATCAAGTCATTCAAGTATGCAAAAAAAAAAGTATAACCTTTCAATATGTGACAGAACGATTCCCATGAGGCCCAGAGAAGGCTTGAGCACAGCCAAACCCGCCAACTAACCAGCAATCCAGCATCGACCTTCCATCACTCCCATTGCAATGACATCATCCCCCATCCTCTGTACTGGTGTCATTGTGGTCTGGCCTGTCCTTAGTCTCTGGCTCGGACCCTGGTGCTCTTAAACTGGCTGGGCCTCCTGCACTTAGTCCAACGCCGAGAAAAAGAGGCAATAATAGCCCTCCGCTTTCATTCCTCTCTCTTTCTCTCTCCCTCCCTCCCTCTCTCTCTCTCTCTCCCCCTCTCTTTTGCTTGGCAGCGTGTCGCAGGGAATATGCTCCCGCTGAAGAGTGCTATGATACAACCTGACATTACCAGCTCGGATTGCCCCCAAAATTAGATAGAGGTGGTTTGCCTTGGCTGTACACTCCGCTATGCACAAACCTGGACAGTGCAAAGACGTACGGCCCAGAAATGTGACCCCAAGGTAAAGATAATCACTGTCATTTAGTGTTAGAGCAAAAGTGCGGGGGACCAAAGCGAGTGCAGACCCACACCAGCTGTAAGGAACAACTACGTGTGTTCATCATAGATTTGCACGTTAAATTCCCTTCGACTACAGAAAAAAAGAGAATATAAAATATTCAGTGCATACACATAGGAATTTTTGCAGGATAGAGCAACACGAGGTTTGATTTGGTGACCACAGGGCATAGCTAACACATCCAGTATTGTTCCATAATAACTGTTCCTCTCATTAACTTAGGGCCTTATAAACAGAGAAAGAGAGAGAGAGAGAGAGAGAGAGAGAGAGAGAGCGAGAGAGAGAGACAGACGTCGACTTCAGTTTAAATCCTAGAGATATTAAAGCCAAATCAAACCAAATCATAACACCTTTTGCAATTCTCCATTTGTCACTATTAAATATACACCTTATATACTGTATATTATACATCTGTCAATCACCATTAGTCAGCAGTTACCTTATATGGTAATTGATCAACCTGCAAAGTCACAGAGACAACTATGCAGTAACTTATCACTATTTTCGCCGTTCCTACTAGGATTATTGGCCCACGTGAGCTCCCGTACTTGACAGAGCGTGCCGCTTCAGGAAGTACTTTCACAACAAAAGGCGGATAGCGCCATTATGCCAAATTCTCCACACTCAGGTTAGGAAACCATGTAGTAACATTGGTTCTTTTATATGTGCAGAGAGTCAGCGAACCGTAGTGATGTGCCTGTGGTGACTGTTCGCACCCTTTCGTTCATTTCCGCCAATTCGTGGTCTTTGGCTAGTAACGTTAGTTAGCTAGTAGCTAGTCGCTATCAAGTTAGCCAGGACAGCTAACGTTACAGTAACTTAAGCTAGCAAGCTAGATACAGTTTCAAATCAAGGTCGAGCCTCAGATTACTTTCAATCACTGCTTTCAAAACGCTGTGAAAGTGGAACAGTAGGTAGGTGAACAAGTTAACGGCTAGTTGTTCATTTACAGTGTGGTCTCTATTGTTTTATTAAACGGAATAAATAGTTGTTATAGTCATATCATTTCATAGAACGTGATAGTACTCGTTCTGTACTGTCTATTGTTAAACTGTATTGTATTAACGAATTATTCTATTAATCTCATAGTTTTCTTCATTACGTTTGGTTTGCATGTTCGTCTCACAAACCTAAATGTGTTTCCTTTGCACAAATAATGAATCAAGCATGAATATTACATTATCTAGTTTTCAAGATAAATAAAATGGACTTTAAACACCCTACTGATATTTAGGTGGTTGGAAACACTATCAAGTTCTTCTGAGCCATTTAGCCACACAACAGATACCAAAACACAAATTTGGTAAATAGTTACATGAAATCAAATTTGTCTTTTCTTTAATTTGCCCATAGAGGAAAATGCCACGTTTGCAGTCCGGTGTGTGGAAGCATTTCACCCCAGTCATCAAAGATGGGAGGGAAACCTTCATGTGCAACTACTGTTCAAAGACGCACGCAAAGAATGCCACCAAGATGCAGATGCATTTGGACAAATGCAAGGAGTACTCTGTGGCATCGCAGCAGTCTCCAGGCAGAGATGGGAGCTCCTCTGCCTCCATCCCTGTTCCCTCCTCCTCGTTCTTGCCATCTTCCACTCCTGGGGAACAGTTCCTCATCGATTCGGTGGATCAGGGCAGCCAGGCGTATGCTGACGAGTGCCTGGCGAGAGCTGTGTATGCCACTTCCTCGCCCCTCAGTCTCATAGACAATGTTTATTGGAGGCGATTTTTCAGCGTGCTCCGGCCCGCTTACTGTCCGCCCACCAGACAGGCTTTGTCGTCTCATCTGTTGGACTGTGAATATGACAGAGTACAAAGCCAGGTTCACAAGACCATAGGCAAGGCGGACTGTGTTGCCGTCATGTGCAGTGGCTGGTCTAACGTGCAAGAGACTGGAACAATCAATTACATCGTCTCAGCTCCTTTGCCACTGTTCTACAAAAGCACACAGACAAAGGAGCACACAGGAACGTTCATTGCTGAGGAACTGAAAGATATCATAAATGAAGTGGGGCCGCAGAAGGTCTTTGCCGTCGTCACTGACGATGCTCCAGAAATTAAAGCTGCTTGGGCTCAAGTAGAGGAAACCTTCCCGCACATTTCAGCTATCGGATGCACAGCGTACGGTGTCAAACGGCTCTTCAAAGAAATGGCGGCACAGCCATCTCTAAAAGCGCTGTGCAGGAGAGCCGAGCAGGTGGTGAGGTATGTCAAAGATAGAACAATGTTAGCAGAGACCTTTAGACACTGGCAGACTACAAAGATTAGAAACCAGACTACCAATGGGATGACATTGGTACTGCCCTCTAGCACTGATTGGACAGGTGTGGTTAGCATGTACACCAGCCTCCTTGAGGGCCAGAACTCTCTCCAAGAGATGGCTGTGTCACCAACATTGGATGTTGAAGCATCCATCAGGGCCACACTACAGGATGCAGCATTTTGGAAAGGGATAAGTAGCAGCCGAAACCTGCTCTACCTGATTGGGAATTTCATTGATTACATGAAAAGAGACGACGCTGTCCTTTCTAGTGTTGTTGAAATGTTCAGTCAGTTAAGATACCATATTGGAACTTCCCTATCTGGGTCCGTGCTGCACAGCAATGAACAGAAGGCTGTCATGGTGTCCCTAGACAAGTGTCAGGAGTTTTGCGTCAAGCCCATCCACGCAGCCGCATACATGCTGGATCCAAAGCATGTTGGACAGCAGACGCTCTCTGGGGAGCAGATTAACAGCGCCTACTATGTGATATCCAACCTGTCGCACCATCTAAATCTCGACGAGGGAGAAGTGCTGGGCAGCTTCGCCAGGTTCTCAGCCAAGCAAGGCCTATGGAAGGGGGATGGGATATGGAGCTCATGCCACCACGTGTCCGCATCCACCTGGTGGAAAGGGCTGTGTTCCTCTGAGCCCCTGTCCGCTGTGGCCTCTGCCATACTCCAGATCCCGCCAACAACTGGAGCGTGCGAGCGCCTCTGGTCATGCTTTGGCAATACAAAGGCGCAAGGCACGCTGTCGGCCGACAAGTTTCAGAAACTGGTGGCGGTACAGGCGAACCTCAAGCTCTTAAAGCCAAGTGATTGTGACTATACTCCGCTAGAGAGTGAGGAAGAGGAGAAAGTTTCATTTGAATCTGATACTCAGTAGAAAGACAGAATGGGATAGCTTGAGGCTATCTCAATCTAGAGATGGAAATGAGAAATTGGAAGAAGAAAAAAACAAGTCAACAAAATACAGACGGCTTGTGAGATTACATGTCGATCTCCCTGAAGACGTTTGGGGTCGGGATTCTTAGCCTGAACTAGGGCTGTGTGATTATGGACAAAAGGTTCTATTACAATATGGGTAATTTCATACCACGATAACGATATATATCACGATATAGTACGTTTTCTGTAAATTTGATGAAAAATGTGTCTATACAAAATAACCACATACCTCTTTTTTCATTAAAAGAAATACACAGTTGGATTTTTTATTCTAAATATGCTGGCGAAACGTGACGTTATTGCCTTTTCTTATTTTTAAGATGAACATCAAATGTAAAAAAGGTGCATTTTCATTTGTGAACTTCCAACTAATCCAAACATTGCTAAAGGTCATCAGCAGGGAGAGATCATGTAGAATTAAGTAATAAAAATGCACAAATCTACGGAAGGAGTCAACTAAAGACCATGGTCCAGCCAGCTGCTCTTTATATTGTGTTGTGTGTCTAATGGTGTCTTTACGGTACTTACCCAGCATTGAGTCAAAATAACTTTATTCTCATAGTGGTCAAATATAGCGGAGCTTAGCGGTCCAGATTACATACAGAGCCGCGCTCATGATAAGAGCTGATGATCCATCGCATCAAATGTTTTTCTGGTTTTAAATCAGTGGAATAATTAGCGTGACTGAAAACTGTTTAACAGGCAGTTCAAAAATGCTATATCGTTGTTGTTGTTTTTTGTATCGCTGCTCCGTGTTTGTATGTTATTCCAGTCCACGTGTAGAGAACGTAAAGCAGGATGGGGAATTATGTAAAATACGTCCGTAAAGCAGTTCTGCTTTTATTGCGACAATGGCGATAGAAACAATAGAGGGGAAAGTCTATCGATAGACATTTTGCTATCGTCCCACGATATAAATGATATCGTCATATCGAACAGCCCTAGCCTGAACTCTCAACTGTGATTGCACTGTGTCTGCATTCCTCTCTTCACTCCCAGGCCTGTGATGAAAAATGAAATGCGTAAGGAGGCCAGGCTCCTGCCTATAATTGACAAATGAGGTCGATACAGCCTGGTTGGAGCTGATGCCTTCATGCCTTTTTTTTACACCGATGTTGCTTACTGTGTAGTAGTTGACTTTTTTTAAATTACAACTTCGGAAAGTGTGTATCAGCTTTATAATCGGAGCATGAAAGAGTTTTAGGGAATGCATATATAGACTAACAAGTTCAATATATTGAAAAAGAGGTGTCATTTTCTCTGTTAGAAGGTTCACATGGTGTAAATAAATCCTTTTTTGTATTGAAGATAAGGCCTTTGTTCTGAATTCCAGTGTCAAGAGAATATCAGTGCTTTTAGATTCAAAACTGTCTCCAAAAAGTAAGGCCCTATAGAATTAAGAGGAACAAAATGTCCTTCCCATGTCATGTTGAAATGATAAATATGTTTGGATGGGTTTCATCGGTTCTGGGGTTTTCAAATAAGAACCAAGTGTAAGCTGTTAATTCAAATAAGGGCCAAACACAAAATGTACCGTTTTTCACCATTGAAAGGTTTAATAAGATATATCATCTTTGTAAGAAACTCAACCCACAGCAAAACAACTGTAGTAATGCAGCCATGCACAGAAGCACACAGTGCGTCTATCTCTCGCTTCCCACCCTCACACACACTCACATACACACACTCATACACTGCTTCCCCCCGCCTCTCTGTCAGCCTTCCGTGCTCTACTGGTGGTTTGGCACAGGGCTGCCTCAGGGACCCGAAGGGAGAGCTGGGCCTCGTAAATACCGGCGTTATTAATCTTAATAGGAACTAGCCGAGACGGCTCCGGAGTTGTCCCCGGCTCAAAGGCAACAAACCTGCTGTAAATCTCGAGAGTCACTGTACTCCATCGCATCACTCAGTAAATCTGTCACGACCTACATCTCTCCCTCTCTTTCACCCGCTCACTGTCTGCTGCTGGTTGTCTTCTGCTGGGGGATTTTGTATTTAATGACAGCAGATGTGTGGGCAATAATTAGAATGATGGTTTATATAATTTTGCAGAGGAGGAGGGTCGTACTTACTGTGATGTGGGCTGTCTGGGGCAGATGGCGGTGCGTTGGTTGGTTTTGAAGATGCCCTTTGTGATTTAGTCATAATAGGCAGAATGAGTTGCAAAGGAAGGTATTAAAGAAAAAGGAAATACTGCTGTGGTTATTTATTAGTCAAAGTTCCTGGTTACATCCCTCTGTCATCATGTTCAGTAAGTCGTCTGTCAGTGTCCAGGTCCGCTGTGCTATCAGTTGGTTACGTTGTTTATTTCAGCCCACATTTCACCATGCAGCAATGTGTTTCTCCCTCTTGTGGCACAACGCAATGTTGAGGTAATTGGTTGAATCTCAAAATGTTTCCTTGATTCACCAAGCCCTCTGTTGCCTTCCTCTCAAAACCCACTGGAGCGATGGCATCGAATGCCCAGTGCTCTGAACATCCGTGGGAATGGGATCAAACGGATTTCCACCCACTGCAGTGCCTGAGGCATTTCAATGTCTGTTGGAATGGTACAAAACATGTCAAATGTCAGGGTTGTTAGTTCAAACTGAAACCTTTCCAAATCCAAGATTGCCATCTGAAAAGAAAGAAACGTTGAAAATGTATGGCCTTTGGTACTACAAGGCATGCTGGGTGAAAGTGTCCATCAAATGGCATGTCATGTCAATTCAGGTGAGATGTGGGTCGAAGCCTAAATGTGGGCGAGGTGTGAGTACCTGCTCTCATACGTGCAACACACACACACACGCAAACTTGAGGTCATCAGACTATAGTCATAAAGTGGCGCATACACACACACACACACACACTTTGAAGACGCATACAACTCTGTCACAGTCCTCTACTGAGGGAACAGAAGCTCTCAATGGCATTGGCCAGATGCTGCACACACACACACACACACACACACAGGAATCTCAGAAGGTGGTCTGACAACAGAAGGCAACAATGGAAAACATTCTCCTCTCCTTGGGGAATCATGATTGGGATACTGATTGTGCTGAATTCCCATATTAAACTACAGTTACCCACCAAGTGATGGCAGCAGATTTGGATGTCTCTCTTTACTCTATACACATTGAACCACAGCGCGGGACGAGACTGTTCGGAGTTCTGGACTGTAACCCACACTTGTAGGCTAGTCTGTGTTTTTTTGGTCCGCTAATTCACGTCAGATGAGCTCTGCTGACATGACGATGTAATCTAATCAGGTCCACAACGTATGGCTGCTTTAACAGCTGGCGCCGATCCCGCTGTAACTCTTCCCATTGAGGACCGATACTATATTATCTTGGCCCGTAACAATGGCTGGCTTAAGCATGAAGCCTATGAAACCCTGAGATCTCCACCAACAAGCCTTTCTCCGCTGCCTACCCGTGTACACAGTGTGTCTCTGTGTCCATGTGCATATGAGGTGCAGACCTCGATCACACAGTTCCCTCAACAACTACTGTCACGGTGCCTTTGAGCAAGGCACTCCTGCCTCCCTGCCCTTTTGCCCGTGTGCCGGTATGTCCGTTTGTGAGCTGTTGATCGGTGCAATGCGCCCGGCATTTGTTGCACTGGGATAATGAAGTGATTCGGATTCTGAAAAGTAGATACTTATAATAGAGTTTGACCGTGGCGTAATCCTTCATTTGGTGTCGGTTCCCGTCTCGGCGGTGGTTACAGCCAAGCTGCAAGTCGCCTCCTCCACTCCATCTGTCCCACCAAGCTCCAAGTGGCCGACCGACTGCGTCAGTAGACTTTATTTAGCGATGACCATCATGTCAGTCTGCTGGGCCTTGTAGCCGTCGCTAGCGTTCAACCTACTGTAATAACAGACCGGCAGCAATTTGCGGTTGGAACCTCACGTCGTTTTCTCATTCCTCACCCGGGGCCAAACACCAACCCACCCATCGCCCGCTCCCCGCCAACCCCCTCTGAAAAACGAAAAAAACAACAGATGATGGGGAGGCGGGCGGGGTCGAGCTGCTTGGGTCGCAGATATGTAACGTAACCTGGGTGGCGAGGAGAGTGTGTCCCGTTCATAATGCGTCCATGATGACATTCCTACCCAGCTGCATCACGATTAGTTGATCGCAGCAGTTCATTTTTCCGGCGCACGAGCCACCATGAACTTGTACAGCAATCATAGTTAGGCTAACCTAGCATTTAGGCTCTCCGTTTACTGGGAAGTTAATGATATTAGGCAACCCACAGAAGTAGGCGATTACTGTGATTACATGTACTTACGTATTTATGTCGATTATAGCTGTTTGGGGATTCTGGTGAAGTATGAAAACAGCTCCATTCCACCGGGTCTTATGTCATTTAAACATTGTGTTTCAGCGACCTACGTCAAGCGACATCTAGGCAGATGTCAGAGTGCTGGGTTGGAGATCTTGGGTGAAGAAATGGAATGAAATAACCCGAACAGCAATGGCTCAGTCTGCGGACGATACCGTTAGACGAGACGAGACCGATGGGGTAATAGCGAGATGCTCTTGTCCGAAATAGGTTGTGAAAATGGGGAAAGACCGCAGGAGAACCCAAAGCAAAGGCTGTTAAAAGTCTGACGGGTCTCAAACTCAGCTGTTCAAACACCCTCCATTCCTCCCTGCCACTGGGAGACTGAAAATAACGTTCGTTTATTTATTTTTCCACCCGGAGAGAAAGTGATAGTCACGTTGGAAATACCTAGTTAACCAGGAGGGAGAAAAGGGCCATGTGACACGTCGTCATCGTTATGCTGTAGGTGTGGGAGGGAGTCTCAACAGAAGGCAACCCTTGAATCCGCTGCTATTGTCATCAATACTCTCTCTCTCTCTCTCTCTCTCTCTCTCTCTGTCCTCTCCCTCACACTTTTATTCTCACTCTCCAGCTCACGTGCTTTGGCAGTCGACAAGCCTCCGACGATTCTGAAAACAAAGTAATCAAAGAGCGATCACGGGAGAACGCCAGAGACCTCCCTCTCTCTCTCCATCTCTCTCTCCCCTCTCCTCCCTGCCACGAGGACCAAGGGCCACGGTGCCGCGAGTCAAACGGGTCTTTTGTTTCTACCCAGGGGGGGTGAGGCGAGAGAGCGGAGCAGCGGCAGAAAACCTCGGCGGTGCCAAGTACACGGCCCTAACTGCTACCAGATGTACAATTGTAACCACTCGCAACCACCGAGGCCCTTTCAGCGGGGGCAGAGAAAAGAGGGAGATAAACTGCTTGGCAAAATAATGAACATTCTGCAGAAATATTTATCTGTTCCAGTTTTAAACGTGCTTGAACAAAAAAAACATTTATTTTATTGTTTCTAAGGCGCAGATTGTGTTTTTCTGAGCCACCTCAACCACTGCAAAGGTTCTAATGTTTTACAAGCTAATTATAGCGCTAACACACACACACACACACCACTGGATCAGAGAGGGTGTATCGATTTTCACCCAGCTCAATATTGAGGCTAATTGAATGAGCCAGATACCTTCCATCGTACCGAAATAAACGACTACAGCATTCTGTAACCCTTTGGATTACAGACGTTAATTACGTAGCAATGACTACATAATATCCAGGTAAAATAGATGTAATAACTAATAATAGCGTTAAGAATGATTGGTAATTACTGAGTAATATACACGTTGTTGTTTTTTTAAAGGTGCTTTTACCAGTAATTGTATTAGATAAGTGGCACTACCACACACTTCTGAACACTTAGAGAGGTGCTTGAGGCGAAGGATCAGCTGGTTCAAAAAGGAAGAAACACACCGTCTCCATTGATTTATCTTCCAGAGGGGAGGGACAGTCATTACGGAAAGAGGCGACACCTGTGCAGAAACCGTCAATGTTTTTTTTCATTCGCTTTTAATTGGCTTATAATGTAGAATACATGCAGCAATACATTATGTATTTGAGAAAAGACATACCAATACTGACTACGTACAATATTCACACAGGTATACAAACATACAGAAAACAGCAGAAACCCCAGAACGGGCATCGCACCTTTTTTCTTTCTTTTTTTACTTGCACATTACTTAGTAGTTACCAGTCATTCTAATGCAATAAAGAGTTATTACATCTATTTTACTTGGAAATTACTTTGTTATTTCCAGTCACTACTATGTAATTAACAACCTGTAATTGAATGGGTTACCCAGCATTTCATTTGTCTCTCTTTGAGGATTTAATGGTCATTCAAGCCAGGAGGCGTAGGACCTCATCCATCTTGTCAGAATGATTGTACTCGCCTTCATTCTAGACATTTTGAGCTTATGGTATGTTTGAGAGAGAGAGAGAGAGAGAGAGAGAGAGAGAGAGAGAGAGAGATGGGGGAAACGAGATAGAGAGAATCAAAAGCATCTGTTTCACACACACACGTTTTGGGAAGCCCCCCTTTTCGTTCATTTTCCCCATTTCCAGATTGTTTTCCCATCAACCCCCTGAGCCTTTGATCACTCAGGGATGGAACGCTGGAGGTGCTGATGGATTTATGGTGATCATAGCCGGCCCCCACCCAGAATGAGCCAGCGCAAGGTAATTGTGCCTGTGCAACTTTCCTCCGTCACCTCATATGTTATTACACGCAATCCATGAGGTCCGCACTACATCATCCACTGGTTGATTTCCCCCTGTGGTAACAATGGCTTAGGGTTGGGCCAGTGTTACTAAGCTAAGAACACATACATCATCCAGAGGGGTTTATCTGTCCGCGCAGCAATATATAGTATAGTTATACGGTAGTGCCGCGTTATTCTGAAGAGTCGGCAGCCAATTGGAGTTCGGAAAATATAGACATGAGCATGTTGTGTCTTTATTTCAGCAGATTTATCTTACATTCGGTTATTACAGTTATTTCCAGAATTGAGATTTGTGCGACGTAGCATCTTAACAACGCAATGCATATGCATCGGTGCAGTAGGTGTGATTGTAGCCTAAGGGATCACCTCTGCATCATACGCTGTCTGTAGGCCACAGAGGGAAGCACATACAGGCTACAGAAGAAGAAGAAGAAGAAAGTACGGCTATGCAAGCAAATAAAAAGCTGACTTGGCCAGACTGTGGCTCACAGGTGTATGAGCGTGCGCATAAACGGCGGGCAGCGTGTTATTACAGGTGTGTAACCGCATGTTGACGCACCCTCCCTCCGCTGCTGACAGAGTGTTATATGGTTCGTTCTCCTCTGACCCCGGGAGGGCTGGGGCGAGCACACTGAAAGCAGTCACTGTAACGTCAAGCCTGGTATTTATGAAGAATTGGGCTGATTTAGGATATTTTTTTGTTTTGCGGTTCAGTCTGTAGCGACCGACAGGGTCTCCGGGAGTTGGCGCGTGATGCTAATTCACTACCCTGATGGGCGTGATACATGTAAGCGAAGGCTCAGACAGCTAAGGCCCGCGAACGCCATTCCGGAAGTCAAACATTTTACCACAAATGATAGGATATGCAAACAATACAACACTCCCTCGCCGGAGGTACTTCATGTCTTCTTTTCATCCCATCGGACTGCTGATATAACGTGTTGAATATGGTAAAGGTCCACAGTCATCTGGTGAATCATCGGGCCAAGGGGACGAGAAGTTTGGTGAGATTGGTGATCAGGAAGTACAAGTACAAGTACAAGTCCTGTTACTTGGCTAAAATTGTACTCAAATAGAAGTAAAATTACTGGTGTAAAATTCCACTGTGGGTAAAAGTTAAAAAGTAGCAAAGTTATTATTGTTATTGCCAGTTGAGACTGAGACTGTCGACCAACTACTGCTTCAGTTTGCTGCACTGTACTTATTATTGTCTTGGTATTATGGTTCATCCTTTAAAAACTACTGCGATTGGCCCAAAAACTCTGATGTAGTGTCTATAATATTTTGACTTGACACCGTAAGTCTTCCACATAGCTAATTAGTGTCAGTAATTAGGCTCATGAGTTAAATATTAAAAAATATATACAAATATGTACATCCTGTATTTGTTATCCACAGCTGTCATTTCAGTATATTTGACCTGAAGCTGTAATCCATGCTTTCACATTCTTTAATTCGTACATTTCTGGTGTTGTAATTGTCTGTCTTTGCTATATTCTTATTTCTTTTCAATTTTTATTGGCGGCATCCTGTTGCTATTTGCCAGTGAAATGGCACAACATCCCACACAAGCACCATTCAAGTTTCATCACACCTCGTCCTTGTGTTTAGACCGCTAGACTGCTCTGTACATTTACCGTCATGTATGTGACACTGATCTTTAAAGAGTCTGAGTACGTTTTCTCCCGATGTTTAGACAGCTATGAAAATCTGAATTGTCAGATTTGGAGCTGGCTGTGTGAATCCAACCTCTGAGGGGTTAAGGAGAGGACATGTGTCCATCTGAACACACACTTTTGGGGGCCCTAAGCAAGATTTGGGGCCCCCCCCCCTCTCACTGTGGGAACTATTGGAACTATTATCAACCACTAAATCACAATTGACTGTCGTATAGGAGTCTGCCAATTAAGTGTGATTATAGAGCAGCTCCCTCCAATCAATTAAAAAGTACCAGGTACCATTGTACATTTAGATGACCTGTGTGTAGGACATGTTGAATACTGGGGT
>OMOT01018959.1:1962-13045 GCA_900312575.1 Acanthochaenus luetkenii | reverse complement strand
AGCTCAAAGTTCAGTTCACACAGATTAAAATAAACTAGTTCACGTTCATAGTTCACAGTCCCAAAAATGAACTAGTTCACGTTCAGTTCTTCCGTTAAAAAAAAAAAGCCATCATTTTTCAGTAGAACCTCCTCATACCCCCCCCCAGCCCCCACTCATTGCCCTGCCCACTTCCCAAACTAAATGAATTACTGTATATATATATATACTATAGAATCAAGATTACTTTTAAAAGCTTGCTGTTTGCCCAGAGAAAAAGCACAGCTCTGAAAACCCAAAACTCTGAAACACAGTATTTAGCTTTCAACACATCTTCATTTTAGAAGCCGATTTGCCCTTTTTTGGGTGTAAGAGTCAGAGGCTTTATGACTTACCCTTCTTGTGATGATCATCATTCACTCGCAAATATTTCCCAAGACTGGTCGGATGTTTCAACTCGATGTGTCGTTTCAAATTCGTTGGCAACGTGGCTGACGTCACGTCCGCACTTGCTTCCTCAGACCCGACGGGCACAATTTGCATACAAACGTCAGGTTTCTCCCGTTTGAATCTGTGCTGACTTGTTCATAAAAGTCTTTCAAACGTTCATATGATCTGGCTTCACTCGCCATGCTGGCATGCCGGTTGCCGTAAATCCTCGGGTGCCGGAAGCAGTGCTTCTTTGTTAACTTGAGTCGTTAAAATGAACGAGAGCGTCGCTAACTGTCGCGAGAGTTAACGGCGCTCACGTTCACGTTCATTAGTTTCAAAATGATCCGTTCAGTTCACCGTTCACCAGAAATATGAGTGCGTTCAATGAACGGCGCTCTTTTAGCGTGTTCATGCACAACACTGCACACAGGGTTAGCAATCCTAAACATGCCAGAGCTTAGAACAACAGGATGGCAGTCTGTAAGTGACACCATGTGTGTATAACTCATATGTTTCTAAGGAATGCATACTTACATAGCGATAAAGGCGAGGAAGGGCCTAATCCACTTTAATGGGCTATTGCATGTGGATTGACCCTGTACCTTTCAATCCCTTTCCGGCGGCATAATTGCCATACCGGTGAGATTAAATGATTTCTGCAGTAGCTCCAAACCTCTTTAACCCCCAGGGAGGTTGTTGTCAGGGGAACAGCAAACAAACTGAAGGCAACAAACTATTATTTTCTAGTTTCCCTCATCAGTCCCATGCTGTCACACACATAACGTTTGCTTGCAGTATGAAGTGTAATACAGTCGCAGGTGATATGGGATTGATTTTTACGATACTCTATGAATGTATTTCAGACTATGCGTCATATTGGATGTGTATGTGGGACGTTACTATTACTATTACTACTATTTGGGTTGTTATGGGGTTTGTTGCTTTCAGTTCGGACAGTTCAGAGCAGCATCTTTGTACTTGTGTTGTGTTGCGAGCTCAGCAAGAGGCTCTGGCTGCCAGGCTTTGTCACATATCTGTGCTGTGACTCAGAGCTTCCTCTCAGCAGTGTGTTTGTGTTCATGAGGTGCAACTCATGAACTCTCTAATGAAGTATTAACAATCACTTTCTTGTAGAGGTGTTGCATGTGGTTTTATGGAAAGCGGTTAAAGAACCACATATGGTACCAGGTACTGATAACTTGGGTTGTGGTTCATCATCATCAAAAGTCCAATTAAAAATGGAAGTAAAGCACAGACTGTAGATTATCTAGTTCTCTTAAAGGACAAGTTCGCTATTTTGGACCATAGATCCTATTTGCGGACTTTCTAACGTGCAAATGACATGTAGAGACCATCGTTTCACTGATCGGTTCAGTATTGAGCTTTCTACAGTTTTCCTGCAGGCTCTTACAGGGCTACAATAGCAGACTATTGGGCAATCGTAATTGCTTTAGAAAAATTACGATAAATGTGCTTTTCTGAGACGGGGGGCTCAGGGTGTATTCTTAAAGGTCTCAGTATGATCCCCTGTGAAATGTCACAAACCAAATGTTGAGACATTCCATTTGAAACAGAACTATTTTACCGACCACACTTCGCACCGTAAACGTCCGCACTCTAGCTACGTTGTAGAGACACAGTATTATCCGAATAGCAAGGATTACTTACTGAATTGAGAGTTGTCCGTTCAGTCCCTCCGGCCTGGACCTCTTCCTCCAATTTATTTTGGGGACGTGGAAGAAGGTTTCTAAAACTGGCCGGTTTACTTGAAAGTCCATGGCATCGGTTGCGCACGCTGGAGATGATCCAGTGTCATCCACGGATACGTCCAGGTTTTCAATGGCATTCGGTAGCAACAGATCCCAACAACACATGCTTTCCTCCTCTCTGGGCATCTTCTTGCACCACTTGCAAGAACACCCAAAGTCTCCAGAAATTCTTGGTCTAGACTCGGCAGCAATTTCGGATGGCTGCTCACCTTCTTCATCCTCTCTCTTCTCTCTCTCTCCTCTCATCCGTGTCCGAGTTCCGTGTCCGTGTATTCTGGCTCAAACCGGTAGCCAGTGCCGTCAAAGTGAAAGTATAATGTTTTGCTTTCTAAGAATCCATCATCCAAGTTATTTGTGCTAATAGTAGCCTACGTTGCTGCAGGTAAACAAATGCAGGCTGCGCACCTAGATACAGTTTTGTAAACAGCCGGCACTTCACGACACATGTTCCTCCACGGGAGCAGACAAAACAAGGGGAATACATATGTCCAAGCCATGCCAAGCACGTAAAAGTGTTTGGATTGCGATACATTTCACAGGAGAGCATACTGAAACCTGTAAGAATACACATTGAGTCTACCGTCTCGGAAAAACACAGCATTTACGATTGCCCAATAGTCTTCTATTTTAGCCCGGTAAGAGCCTGCAGGAAAACTGTAGAAAGTTCAATACTGAATTGATCAGTGAAATGATGGTCTCTAGGTGTCATTTGCATGTTAGAAAGCCAGCAAATAGGGTCTAAGGTCCAAAATAGCGAACGTATCCTTTAATGGATACCTTTGCCTCTGTGAATGCAGACCAAGGAGGTGATTACCAGCTAATGGAAAGAGGCAGAGACCGAAAGAAAGTGTGAACAATGTCATCAGGGAGAGAAAGTGCAAGAGTGTGCAAGAAGTCACAGGAGACAAGGGAGCCATAGAGAGCAGGAAAGCAGATAATTCCACATCAACCTCCAGAGTCAGAGATGGGCAGTCCTTAAAAGGACATGGGAGACACAGGATTGGCTGAGACACCAGACGAACTAACCACTGGATTGGTCGGTTGGGCTAGAATGACCTGCATGGAATGGAAAAGCTTTCCAAATAAGGAAGAGAGTTCTTTGAGCTGACCTTCATAACATTAAGAGGGGGCTGAAAGAAAAAGGGGTGAGCAGAGAGAAAGAGAGCGATGAAAGGAAGCACAGAGAGATCAGGGTGTATGCTTGGGAGTTGACAGCATGGAAACTAAGAGGCCTGAGTGATCCCCTCATAGAAAGCAGACTGTGTTCCCAGGAGAGAATGCTGTGGTATGTTAAACACTGAGAAACACACACCGATAAATACACATTACCGTACATACACACACACACACACACACTCTGTGAATCACATTGTTTCTGAATGAAGTCAATCAACCTCTGATTAGATCCTGACCCTGGTTCCTGGTGCGAGCTGTGTATGTGGTTGCATGAGTGGTATAGAGAGGATGTGCCATAAAACACACTCCCAGTCAGACACATGTGGATGTTAATTACAGGGTCTGTGTGACATAACAGCATGATGTATACATACATACATACATGATGTATACATAGTCGTCGCTGTCACCAAACCTGACTTTGAGTGCAGAGGAGATTCACTCTCTGACTGGGCTATGAGTGGAGTGACTCAACACATGGACAATAACTCTTATCTCCAGAGAGAGGAGGCCCCTGCCCCAAAAGCTATTTGCCCTACCCCCATTATACAGACACAAACACACACATATATAAACACACACACACACACACACGCACCCCACTGGGCCGGATCCCTGGCCTCCCACCTTCTATCCCGGCGCTGTGACTCATCGCCAGCCATCGAAAGACGGGAGCAGTGGAGAGGAGTGCTGGAAAACACAGACCACCTCTAAAAATAGAGACATTGCACACTAAAATAAAAATGATTAATGCCCCAAAAAGGTTTGATCTCAGCCCACAAAAATGAAGGAGAACATCTCATATTGGGAAACTGAGAAATGCTCATATTTCATTGCCTGAAAGCAGATCTGGGGAGTGGTGACGGGATGGGACTGTTTGTGCATGCATTGGTAGTGGAACTTTGTGTCAATTACTCAAACTGTTCCAAAGGTCCTAGACTGTAAGTGTTACATAAAACTATGACTATTATTCTCTGCGTTCCACCTGGCTGGCATGTAGATAATAGTGACTCTGCTCTGTAAACATGTGAAGGGCAGATAATGTTTCTTTGTGGCCATGAGAAGTACACAGAATGTGGATTTTATTTCCAGACAGGGCGTAGTTACAAATGACACCTCACAAAAGACGTATCTCATCTGTGTCATCTGAAACTGAGAGAATAGATCGGATGATTAATTGCTTAAAAGAAAATGTCTTTTCAATCATTCAGGAAACAATATAAATTCGGGATTACAACAGGAAGAGTAAAGCAATGAGATATGGGTGTCTCGCTTTCTCTCGCCCTCTCTTTCACACGAACCTTTTCTCTTTTCTTTTTCTCTGTCTTCAAAAACAGTCGACTGTTGTTATTTTTGGTGCCTGACTCCGAAGGGGAAGTTCCTCGGTCAGCAACCCACAGTACAGCCCAAAGTCATGGAGCTTTTATTATGAAAGGGGTTTTTTAGGGCAGGCTGGGAGCTTTTATTGTGAAGAGGAGGAGCTCAGACAGACTCAGACTGACTCATGCAGAGAGAGAGAGAGAAGCTGCTTCTGTCACTGTCTGGCTGCTCGCTGCTCTATAAATGCTCCTCATACCTGGCAGACCGGCACTGCGACACACACTTAGCTTTCCTGCAGGGAAATATCTGAGCTGCTGCACAGCTGCACCACAACACTGAAGGTAAAGGTCTTAAGTACTCTCTTGTGTAAACTGACAACCTAAGTTAAATTAAACAGACTTCAGCAGTAAGAGTGACAGAATGATGGGGAAAGGATGAAGAGTTGACTAACGTATGCTTTTCTTTAACTTTGAATCTTCTGAGAGAGAGAAATACATTTCATAAAGTCATTGCCTGTTTCTGTCAGTGAAAAAAATACACATTCATCTTTGTTTAAAATGAAACGGCACTAGACCCAGAAATGGGTGTATTTTAATGAGGGAATGGAAAAAGGAGAGGACAAATGATAGCGGGAAAATATGGTTGACCAACTCTGCATGTTAAAGATTAAAGCATGTGTGGTTTAAAGTTTAAAGAATGGAGCCCAGAGAGGCAGAGGGAGACACCCATTAATTTGCTGGAGGCTCAGGAAAGGTAGTGAGTTCAGACTCAAGGGAATAAGTGCAGTGTGTGACCTAGAGAAGAGCAACATCAGTGCTGCTCTTCAGGCTATCACAAAGGCAATGTATAATAAGTCTGTAGTTTTCCCATTGGGTATCAGTGTTGTGTCTGATGCAGAGCCACTTGTGTGTCGGTTTGTTTGCAGTGCTCCTCTGCGGAGTCAGATGGATTAGTGAACACAATAGAGTCTGTTAGGTGAGAATGGTTGTGGCATGCTTGGCTGTAACTCTTTCACAGACTGAGTTCTTCTGTTTCTGAGCCTGAGTCTTTCTTTCTCTGGCTCTCCTCCTCCTCCTCCTCCTCCTCCTCTCGACTGCACTCCTGCTGTTAATCCCATTTGATGGCGATGTCTTTCCCATTCCAATCCAGAGAAGAATGTCTTCAGCATTCCTGCTATAGAGAAAAACACTCTCCGTCTCACTGGACAGAGAGAGGGAAGGGAGGAGGAGCGGGGAGAATAGGGAGGGATGGATGGAGGTATAGAGAAACGCAGGGCTCACTGGTTCTGGAGTGCCCTCTTCACCTACACTTCTACATGAAATACCATCCTGGATAGAGAGATTTGATGGAGCGAGGGAGATAATAATTGTGAAAGAAAGGCAGGGAGAGAGTGGGTGATTGGAGCAGCCGTGAACTGTTGGTCTGGTCGGAATAAGACAAACGCTCTGTGCTACGTTTTAAAGAAAGGGGGGAAAGGAAAACAGTCTGGTTCTGCTTTATGTGGTGTGTATGCAATTAGAGCCAAAGAGCAGGAGGAGAGGGGGTGGGGTACCCAGGGAGGAGAGGGGAAGAAACATAGAGGGGTTGAAAAATACGTTAAGGACGCCGGGAGAACAAAGACGGAGAGGAAACTGCCCGCTGACAGAGTGAACGTGTGTCATATTGAATATATTTTGTTCCCTGATGTATTTGCATCATGTCAGGCACTGCCAATACAGCACCCTGGTTTTGGGGGTCGACCGGCCCGTGGGATTATACTGAAATGTTCTTAGAAACTTGGAACGGCTCCTTTTGAGCCTCTGCACTCTCTTGCGAAAGTGCCGGGAACCAAAGTTGGAGAGGAGGGAGTTAGGAAAATTATGTGTGTGTGTGTAAGAGAGAATAAAGAGAGACAGAGAGAGCAGGGGAGTTTCTGTTAGAATCAACTGATGATACAGGTCAGGTCAGTGTGTTCACCTGGGTTCCAAAAACATGTACACGGGATTTGACCACATTTGAACATCATTATATATAAATATATGAATATACAGATTATGTCTCTGTTTCTGTTTGGTCTGTGTGTCGACACCTGCATTTAAGGGGTCCTCTTGAATTTGTAGATGTAAGTTTTGGATTCTTTTTTATGCCGTTTCTGCTTTACACAATTGTATACAGTGAGAGATGGGAGAGAGTCTGCTGCGTCGCCAGGCTCTCATGAGAGTTTATCTAGGAAACCGTATTTACACAACACTATGATCACAAAGCTTCATTGTGTGTGTGTGTGTGTGTGTGTGCGTGCGTGCGTGTGTGCATGTTAATCTGAAGCTGGCGTCAGTCATAAACACTCCACTGTCTGATGGTATCTTGGTGTTGTCATTTTTAATCTAGTAACCCATCATACCACCCCACCCCTCATTACACACACACACACACACACACACACACACATACACAGACACTGCAAAGGCCTTTACTTCTCAGTCTCACTCTTCTCAGCAATTGTTTCAGATATCCACAACATGACACAGCTCACTTCATAGATGACAGAAAACACAATCTGTTTGCTTTCCATTTATCAATAATGCGATACGTAGGTCACCAGTAACCCCGTCCAGCAATTCAGACACACACACAGCCGCAGTCTTAGTCATAGTCTGTCAATCTACTAGTCAGTCAGATGTTGGTTCACTTCATATGTCAGCGTCTGTTCCTGCTGGAAGGTGACAAGTACAGGTTCACACATTGTAATGATGACGCAATGCAAAATAGTGAATGCACATGAGCGAACTGTGAACCAGGTGTGTGTGTGTGTGTGTAGGAGCAGCAGAACAATATGCACCTCACTCCTGTGTGACTGTGTATAGGTGTGTTAGTCTGGAGGGGGAGTAAACAAGTGAAAGAGATGTGTTATACATGTGTGCAGGTGGAGTCTCCTGTTTTCCCATAGACCCGGTGATTTCACCTTGCATTCCTAGTGTGATAACCTCCTGGTCCAAGGCATGGATAGGGTCAAGCTATGTGGTTGTGTAACCACCCCTGGCAGGGTTTCCACAGTGGTGACAGAGGCTGTGTTTGTTTTGGAGGTGTGATACCGGAACTCCATTTGACTGTTTGGGTGTAAATCACTCAAACGTGGCAAGGTCACTCTTCTACTAAGCCACAGGCGTATGCAAAAACAGATATACTGTGTAATGCAAACATACAAAAGGCATATAGCCTGAAAGTAGGCATAACCCATACACTTGTTGCACAGCCTAGCAGATGGCTTGTAGTATACGTTTACCGTCACGTTTTTGCCTCTATAAAAGCCTATAGAGTTTTAAAGGGAACACAGGCACAGCCACAGTTACTGCAGGAAGTTCTCCTCATGTTGTTGTCTACAGAAGGAATCCCCTCATTACTGGCAATTTGCACTCAACAACTTCCTGTCCTCCCTCGCTTGCTTCCTGTCATCGGCTGGCAGAGTCTAATTAAACGGCTCCACCTTCTTCGCTGTCTTCTGCCAGCTGTAGACCTAACGAGACGTTCTTCTGAACCCAAACAAGGGCATCAGTTGACTCCCAGCTTGTTCTGTGCTGTGTTAGTTCAGTCTAACAATAGAGGGGTTTCTCACGCACCCCGGGCCGTTATTGTCCATTAAGTGCAAACAAGCAGCGCTGAGTATACACCGCTGGGTTGAAAAAAAAATTCCGATTCAAATCGATCTTCATTTGAATGATTTGATATTGATTCATTAAAATCCCGAGATCGATCTTTTAATATATGCCTTTTCCCGTGGATGTGTGAAGCTTTAACCCCATTAGTTTCGCGTGACCAGCCTTTGGTTCTTCACACAACGAGGCCACTTAACAGGTGTACGCCATTTCCGCCACACGCGTCTCCGCCACGTTTGTTTACAAGCGTGGTAACAAACGAGTATAAAGTCACCAAAGCCACGGAGAATATAGACTGGGACTCTCACCTAAATAAATATGGAGAAATCTTGGAGCGTTTCAAGTTGCAGGAACTGTATGTTAAACATTTACCATGCAATGTTACTAAGAGAGTTACGGTAATACAGAGACATGTGTAGAGTAGACCGGGATATGGACTAAGAGAGAGTTAAAGTGTTGTGCCAAGTTATTAAGTGTTTCAATAAAAGCCGTTGTTCGGATAAAAGCCTCCATCATCATTTTACAGTAACCATCTGCTGATGATGCGGCTAAATTAGGAAAGGACTATCCACTAACGATGGGCGGATCGAAACTGGTATCAATACTTCGATACTCACATACGACTCATTTGGTATCAATTCCTTTTGAAACGTATCGATTTCAAATGTATTTTTAATCCAAAATGCGTCACTCGAGCGTCATAGTTTCACTACGAGGTGGGAAATTCCCCAGTTCCAGGAAGGCAGCCTTACATTCTCCAAGAATTGAGAAAGCAGTCATGAAGGGCCTTTAGTGTCATGGACTTTACAGTTTACAATGTCCAGAGGTTGTTGTTTTTTTAAAGGTTTCTTACACTATTTTCAAAAGCAATTCAGAGCCTTTTTCAATGTCTGATTGTTGGTTTACATTTACTTATTAATTAATATATGGTTGTTTGTCTCTTTTGGTCGTTTCTCTTCTGATACACTGCTGTAGTATGTTGGTCATGTTAAATAAAAAGTACATTAATGTAACTGATGGGTCAATTCTTAATGTAAACATTAATATTTGTAATAATGCACCAGGTTACAGGGTTCCTTATACGATTACAGAACTAGTTCTCCAAGATTTTCTTTCATATCCAAGCTAAATTTGTATTGTAACTGAAATATCCCAAACCGAATAGATCAGAAATCGAATCGAATTGGGACCTTATGAATCAAAATCAAATTGATTAGGGAAATCAGTGTCGATACCCAGCCCTAAGTTGGAATGACACTGAGGAACTGGAGCGTTTTCTGTCACCGAGATCCGGAGCTCTGTGGGCCAGTTGGCTCTGAACAGAGCAGCAAAACACAGGGCCGTCGGCATGGCGATAGGAGAAAAGTTCCCTCTCGTGTCAGCCCCGCTCCGCCACAGAGAGAGCAATGGAGGCCTAAATTGAACAGAAACTCAGTCTGTTCTCCTTTTTTCACCCTTTGTGAAACATTTGCAATCATTTTCACAAAGCGCAGGTCGGGTTTCAGTGGGGGTCATGTTGTGTTAGATGCATCTGAGTAGGCCTACAGTACAGAGACAGCTGGAATGGGAAGTCAGGACAGACTGTGTGTACAACAACCTTGTCCAGCAGTTTGTGGTCAGAGTGGTCTGGACGATCAGAGCTGGAGGCTACGCTTTTGCAGGGTCACAGAGTCTAGATGGATACAGATCTTTAAGTGGGCCATAAAACTATTCACGCAGCTGCAAATTATACAACCTGACCTTTTCACGCACTGTCAAATGCATACCAGCACTAATAAGAGTAAAATATAATCTGACAAAATTAGTTTGAGTGAGTTCGAGTTTAATGTCATTTAGATTGAAGTCAAATGTCAGTGCATTTTAATGTGACTGGATCCATTGATTCTGGTTATTTCGATTAATTAAAAAAAATGTCAATACTGTGTGACTTGAATCAGGAATTGATTGACCAGAGAGAGAGAGAGAGAGAGAGAGAGAGAGAGAGAGAGAGAAGGGAGTTGCAGAGCAGTTTGGCCATGTAATGAATGAAGGTGTTTGTTTGGAAGTAGCTGCTTTATATAGAAAGAAAAATAATACCTTTTAAGGCAAGGAGATGATGTCAGTTACAGCTGGCTAACATCCACACTGCCTCCCGCTCAGGAGAGAAGAGAGAAAAAACCTCTTGGGTATCACCTTGGATACATTTAGCCAACTTTGTACAATGTGATGCTCTATGTAGGAGGGTACTAAAACCACAGGCACGCGGGCAAACGTTTTAAAAGTCTTTCATACTGAGGCAGTAAACGGGTCTGTTGGGGAGAGAGAGACGAAGCGCTGAGGAAATTAAGTGTAGGGTGCTTCTGCCTGACGTGCCGAGAACACAGCCAAAAAAGGAATCAAACCGCTACAGAGGGCTGCGAGCCTCAGGAGCTGCCAAACTATTCCTGTAAAAGCACTCTTTTGGTGGAGGCCTCAATAGGAGACCTTCGGGGAACGTAAAGAAAAAACGTGTGCGGAGAGGAGGACACTTCTGACAAAAAACGAATGGGCTAGATTCTAGTTAATCTGTTCCTGTGATCCGGAAAGCGCCAAGTTGTGACAGATTGGCATGAGTGCAATGGACGCTATTGAATTAATGATTTATTTATGTGACCGAAAATAACTGGCAAGGACAGACTAATCAGTCATGCTGCTGTTGGCTGATGTGGTGGATTTGTTTCACTATGCCACAACTGTCAGTTTTGTCAAATGTTCACTAGCTGTGTTTGATTTAGCAAATGTCTATAGAGATAGAAA